>WHYT01016782.1:258349-299555 GCA_009806455.1 Tetrax tetrax
TCTTCACGTTATTCATCCCATCTCATCTCCTCTCCACCTCTTGCAGCCAGGCCGGGCTGAGTTGGGCCCAGTCGGCCGCCTGGCGAGAGGCCAGAGGGTGAGGCCTGCAAGGCCCCAGAGGCCTGCACCTCCCCCTCTGGGCCTCTGCCCTTGCTCAGCTTCGTCACATCTTCTCTTCTCTTTTTTTTTTCTGTTTTCCCCTTCTTAAATACGTTATCGCAGAGGCGCTATCACGGGACATTCTGCTCCCAATCGGCTTGGCCTTGGCCAGCAGTGGGTCCGCCCTAGACCCGGTCGAGTCCACTGAACAAAGAGGAGCGACTTCTAGCAGTTTCCTACACAAGCTGCCACCTTAGGCCCCCCTCACTAAGCAAAACCACAACACATATACAAGAGAAAAATCCACAGGCAGCCTCTGGGAGCACATTCCTGCTTCCCATCAGAGCTACCTCATAGGTTCACTGCTCATCTGCATGTTAACATTTCAGCTAGTTTTGCTTGTTCTTCCCTGTGAAGTTTCATCACTTTGTTTAATTGCAAAAGTCAATCGCTACATTCAAGAGATGAATTACCCTATTGCCGCAAGAAAGTTTGGCATTTAGTAGCTTAGGAGATATTTACGATCAAAGCAGTTCTTCTTCTGAAATACAACATTCATTTGTAGGAATTCTCCACTGGGGGAAAAAAAAAATCAACAACACATGGAAGGTGCTAAAGCCCTATCAAAATAGGATCTTAACTGTTCCTTAAAATGATGAAATGTACACAAATGATGAAAAACAGTTCTGAAAGTTAACCAGTTTATTCCTGGAGCAATGCAAGCACTTTAAGACAGATTTACAGTGCACTGAAATCTGATTATGTAAACTATCATAAATGGATTCAGTGTGTTAGAAGCCAACACTAAATCTTCATCTGTTTACTGAAAAAAAGGCAATACGGGACTATACATTAAAATTAAGATTGATTTCGGAAAGCCTAGTGTAAATGAAATATGCTGACATAATGGGTAAGCAGAATGAAAGAAAGCATAAAATTAACAATTGTCAGATCTTGCTCCAGGATTATGACTATAAACTAGAGAATGACATTAATTGTACAGCTAGTCCTTGAGATGAACTGCAAAAGTTTTGATAGAGCTTGTCAAAACTTTCCAAGTTCCTGGTTCAAAATCTGTGCTGCAATTATGCCTGGTCATTAAAACTAATGGAAACAATCCTGAAAAAACCCATGCACAAGCTCCTGCCTTTTCTGTCAGGATGGGGCCCTGCAGGGCACAATTTCAGGGGCTGGAAAGATTTTGGGCTAAAAAAGATCTGAGGGCCCCGTGCACCACCGTGCTCTCGCCTGACACCCCGCTGTTTCTCATGCACAGTCTCAGCCAGCCAAAACATTTTGCGAGTCTTATCGCATTGTGCAATGTTATTTTGATGCTATTGGAAAGTGCGTGGTTGGCAGGCAGAGCTGCGGTTCTTGGCAAGGTGTAGCAGAGCCGGGAGCAGGAAGGAGGGCATCTCTGGCCCCAGGTGCCAGCTGGAGCTGGGAGTTTTCTTTATCATCAGGAAGAAAACTCCAGTTCCCGGATATCTTACCCTCCAGGACTGTGTCAAATGGTGAGGAAGACAAGAAAATGAGGATGGTGGAACACTGGAACAGGTTGCCCAGAGAGGTGGTGGATGCCCCATTCCTGGAAACATTCAAGGCCAGGTTGGATGGGGCTCTGAGCAACCTGATCTGGTTGGAGATGTCCCTTCTTCTTGCAGGGGGGTTGGACTGGATGACCTTTAAAGGTCCCTTCCAACCCAAACTATTCTATGGTTATATGAAAAGGAGTTTTATTTCAGAGCATGAAGGTGGATAACAGAGGGGAGAAGGTTGGGCTATGGAACATCTTGTTCTGGATGGGGCTTTTAATGACCTAGGAGGAAGGAAGCTTGCATAAAAATATGTTTATAAAATGACACTCAAGAAAATTAATCAGTGTTAACTAAGATGTAAGAGTGGTTGTGCATAAGACCCTTCTGACACCCTCTTGCACAGAACCAGCATGGCCACAAACTGGTGTGGGATGGCACATTTCAGAAGTGGTGGTCGCTGAGTGTGAATCTGGCTGTCCAGCTCTGTACAGCAGCGTCCCTCGGGGCTGACCACACTCAGGGTGGTCCGTTTTGGGAATGACATCTGGTGAGGTTTTTCAGGTGTTCCTCAGTGAATATACTCACTATTTTGTTTAGTCCGAGATATCACAACAAAGTTATTGTGAACTCTGTAGGACTTTTGTTCTCTCTTTTTTACATACCTGTCCGGGCTGCACTTTTTATAACTATATTTAAATTGCATTAATCCTTCTTTAAATCTGTTTTCACTGAAATTCATTATAATCCTTAAAGGATATTGTGATTCAATAAAAGTTTGTTGTTAAAATGTTACGGACTTTTTTGTTGTTGCTAGGCCCTTCTTTTTCTCTCTCTTCCTCCCCAGAAGGAGTGTTTAACAGAAGTGTTTAACACTACAGTTGTACTTAAAAAGTAGCCAATGGCGTTAGAGTTGGGATTAGATCTGATCCTTTTTACTGGATGTACAAATTGAAATAAAGAAACTTAAAAGCCCTCAGGAAACTATCCGAAGCAGCATTTCAAATCCTGAAAACAACATCTTGTGCTGCCTCTTTTGAAACTAGGTCTGTAAACCCATAGGTTGGCAAATTAGTAATTATTTTTTTAAAAGACCAAGTCAGTGCTGATGGGCACCCAGCTCAACACGTGGGCTCCCAGGTGCACTGCCTGCAATGCTGGGCTGCTGCACCAAAGCAGAAAACATGGCAAAGCAAAAAGTCAAATCAGTCTCCAGTGGGTTTCCAGGGTGGTTTCCAAAGGTCTTGCCATCTCCCTGTGCTATCTCCTGCCACCACAGGGGACAGCAGCCCCTGCCATCTGAAGAATGAGAGTCCCATGTCCCCAAGGGCTGCCAGGCTTTTACGTCCTTGGCACTGTAATGGGAACAGCCCCAGCACTGGAGGATTGGCACAGCTACACCGGTCCAACACCTCCAGAGAGTCTTTCCAAGGTGATCCGATGCTGAAGGTTGTCCAGCTTACTCTGACTCAAGTATAAATTTTGATTTTATTTTGCTTTAGATTAGAAGCCTGGGTTGATTTGGGGGAGGAGGGAGGGAAAGGCTTTCTAGGGCACTTTCTCTCTATAGAAAGAAGTACTGTGGGTATGAAAGAACGTAATTTTGTCCTGTATTTGTCATGCAATACCTCTCAATACCAATTAATCCAATGGCTCTGCCCCAATACTGTCTATGCAGCAAAAATATAATAAAAGAAAGAGCAGTAAGTCAGGTAGAGAGGAGCAGGGGACTACATCTGGATGACAGAGTGGGTTATTTTGTCAGGTCTCTGAATGCATATGCACTTGTTTCTGACTCACCTGGGGCAGGATTCATCATCACCGTCACTGCAGGTTATCCATCGATGCCGGAGTGTGTTGTGCAGGCTGTCCCTGGAGTCAGCAGAGGCACAGGCACTTTTACAGCGTGACTCACCCGTGCTAATCCTGATATTCAACCAAGTCAAGATGAGTCGGGCCCTAGAAGTGCCTGTTTCCCTCTGTTACTAAAAGGGAGCCCAGAGCTCTGACACAGATGGCTGTGCTATTGGCATCTGCAGGTGACATCCTGAAACTGAGTCATTTAATCTGCCTTAAAATATGATCGTGGGATTCATTGTCTCAGATTTTCCTATTCATACAGAGCAAAATTCAAAGAGACAAAACCCAAGAAGGTCTGTGCTGGTCTGAGCTGGTACCCCAGAGCTGAGTCACTCCCATCTTTCTCCAGCAGCCATGAGATGGGTGGATGGATAACTCACATTGCTGTCAGCACACAGACACATCAATTAGCCAGTGACAAAGTCATGAAACCTCCATTTCTGCTGTAGGCGTGTAATTATAGTAAGGGAAAAATCTGAGTCACAGGTGTAATTCAGCCTCCCTTCAGGTCTGTGACACGTAAGGTGTTAATCAGTTGAAGGACTGGAAAATACTGAAATGATCACTGTTCAGTATTGGTGAATCAGAAAATCAAGTTTCTTGGATGTGGCATATAAAGAATATGTCGTTTGAAAAGTGTGTGGGGCAGCATATTATTGCTTGATCTTTCGTAGTGTTTTCTGCAGAAAGTTAAGCCTATCTCTTATTACATCCCTACTGATTTAAGTGGATTCTTACAAACAGTGTCTGGAGTTGCAGATTTTCTTCTTCTGAACACATATCAAAATATCTCAGGTTATGGAAGCACGCATTCATGGTAACTTCACAGCCTTTCCCAAACAGGTACCATATAATAACTTAGTGTACAAGTAGAGTGCAGTTGTAACAGAGGAACGCTAAAGTCTGCATAAATCCAGTTCAGAATTAAACTGCTACTTAAAGATGTTTTAAAGAGGGTATTTCATTTTCTCTCTTGTTCTAGTGTAATTAGTTGAAAGATGCAGGGTTGTTTAGATACCTTATCTAAACATTTCTGTCTCCTCATATGCTGTTGTGATTTGGGTAAAACCCTTTTGATGCTTGGAGTAGCATCTGACGTCCACTCAGTCGAGAAGAAGGAGCAGTTAAATAACCCTTTATTTGGGAAAGGCTTATCAGAAAAGGCTACCACTGGTGTCAGTGCCAGGCAGGAGTTGCGCCATGAAGCCACAGCATTTCCTAGGAAAAGGCCTGCAATGAGGACCTCCCTAGCACTGGTGTTGGCGACTTCACACACATCCTTGGGAAATGCTGGAAAACACCAGTAGACAGGAGCAGGAAAAGCCACAGACAGACAGGGCTGGAACAAGCCATAGAAAGAGATAAGTTTGTTTCAAAGCAGCTTACACTTGGTCAAACACTACGAGCTACTACTTCACACCTGAGTTTCTCCTCCCCAGCACAGTCCAACAGGCAGCTTTTTATTCAGCCTTTTAATGACTTTGATCTGACCCACACCAGCTTTTCCTTTTCTTTCCTTTAATGTTTGCCTCTTTTCCAGTCTTCCGCAGTTTCGCAAATCTTCCAAGATACTATCAGCTCCTTGCTGGAGCCCCGGAAGGACTGAGACAGTCTTGGTGATGGATTCAGGGAACCCTGCAGGTCTGTGGGAACACAATGCAGAGATGTTCCAAAGTCTTTTTATATAATTCGCTCAGATCCAGTTGGACTTATTTTGGACTCATGTCGGACAGGGCTTTTTAGATGGGAGTAACATTGGGCTTGAAATGACCAATACCTCTTTTCTCACACCGTGCCTAAGCTGATGATTCTTCTGGTGCTCAACAGGGAATATGATACAAGTACAGGTGTACACCATCAGCTCATGTCTAGCTGGGCTTTCTGAGAGAAGGCCTTAGGCTTATCCTGGATGGAAGCTGCTGGGCTGTTTCCAGACCCAACCTGACCCTGGAATCTGTAATGCTTTATTCATGCAGTGCTCATGCTAATGAGCCATGTCAGACCCCAGCTATCTCTGCATCTGTGGCACAGATAATCTCCAAACTAGATCATTCAGCCACAGATGCCTGAGAATTGGTTTTACTGCAAACACCTCTGTGATTGCTTCAGCCACATGCCAGGGTGATTTCCATTAGACCCAACTAAGTTGAAAACATCTAATTGAAGGAGTACTCCCTAATGTGTTCCTTCTTGTCTAGTCTGAGTTCTCCCCCTTTCAACACTGCTGTTACTTGCATTAAACATCTGAGAGCAGTTAATCTTTTTAGTGAAGGTGGATGCAGAAAAAAGTATTAAGCAACTTGAGTGATCGTGGAGGTCCTGCTGGAGTGGGGACTTGCTCTCAAAGGGGTGGTTGCATTGGCCAGGTCTGCCAGTCTTTATACAAGCACATGTAAGCTGGTATTTGCTGTGAAAATACATCCTGCCTTCTGAATGATTCCTTCTCAGAAAGAAGAAGCCTAAGCACCGCTTTGCCAAAGCTGCATAGGAGCATAGGACTGTCTGCCCAAACTATCACTGAAGTCTGAGAAGGAAGGAGAGTGTACAACGAAATCAAGCAATGGACAGCCATGAAATCCTGAACTCATTATCTTCTCAGATTATGCTTTCACCCATAGGTGGAGCAGAAAGCAAAAAGCAGCAGGCATTAGAAAGAGAAAGCAGCTGCAAACACAATGCAAACTCAATATTTGGTATCTTCCCTGCCTCCTGCTCTGTCTCCTGTGTCCTGTCTGCTGGGCTTCAGCCTATTCAGTTGTGACAGCACAACTGTTTGCAGGACTGTATTTTGAACTGGATTAGGGACCTGATCCAATTTAAAAAAAAAAAATCCTGCCAAGAAATGTCAGTTCTGTGATGGGAACGAGTGATTGTGAGAATAATTGAAACCAGCATTGCCACCGAACACGTTGCGTTAGGAAACCACAGCCCCAGCTCCACGGCCAGCCTGGCCGGGCTGCTTTGCATTGTTCTGATTTACAAACGAATCTGTCCTCAGAAGCAGTGAGTCCTCTTTCCTGGGAGTTTTTTTATTTGTTTTGTTTTAAATAACTGAGTACTAATATCCTCCAGTCACAACAAATATTGTGGCTGTCTTATTCAGTGCCCATGTTTGTCCTGAAAATGAAATTCAAAGATGGAAGACGGTGTTAGAAATGGATGAGAGGTGAATGCACCTATCAGCAGTTGCACAGCCCAAAACATTAAGGAAGGTTTCGATTACAGCAAAACAAAGCCTTACAAACCACCAAAGTCATCAGAAAAGCTATACTTAAAAAAAACCCCCAACAATTACATAGCTTCTCTTTGGCAAAACTGTGCACGGCTCCAGAGGAGGCGTACACCCACCCATGGCATGAGGGCCGAGACTCCTGCCAGAGAGGCTTCCAGGGCAAAGTACAGCTCTGGCGTGTTCTGCTGCTCCCAACCAGGAGCATACAAGGGCTGCTCCCGTTCTTCCTGAGAATTTTGTTCTTGTCTGTAGCAGAGGTTGACATTTTCAGGCTACATCAAAACTGCTACGTTTGACAGCGCCAGGAGCATCTCTCAGCACTCCCCATGCTCTGCACCATAAAATTTTTAGCACGGGCCTTGGCACATTTTGACCTGTGCCAAGTAGCACTCTCCCGCACAGTTTCTGGGTAGGGTTCAGGAGCACCATGTGCCAGGGACTGCTCCCAGCACCAGCTTCCACGTGGTCACCCTGTTTTGGAGGGTGAGACAGTTTAATACTACAGATGCAGGCTGCCAACTGGCCCCAGCGCCAGGGAATGGCCCCAGGCACATTTAATTTGCTAGAATAGACACAGCTTCAGTTTCTTTGTGCTATGGTTCCTCTCCCACGCACTTGTGTGTTAAAACAATTTTGGTAATAGTTTGCTTGTGAGCAAGTAGGTATTTTAGACAGCAATTTATGGACTTAGCAGAATCAGTTGTTTTATTTTCCTAGAATGAATCCGCTGTAAATATTCAGGTGTCCTGAAGCTTTCCAGCCACCTGCTGCAGAGCTGGGATGGCTGATAGCAACGGGCACCCAAGCTGAGTGTTAAGGTTAGGCAAGAGGAAAATCCTCTGTTTGCAAATGCTCTTTCTTATCTTACAGTAAAAGTCCAGAGATCTACATGAGCTGGCACTCTGTGGAAGAAACCAAGCATTTCCTGGCAATTTAAAGCACAGTGGCAAGCCATGACCTTAATTTGCTAATACAGTTCTCGTTTAGGGAGTTGCCCTAACGAAACTGTCATCTGAAGAGGAGAAGCAGGAGTAGGCCCCTAACGTCCCATAATTTCTGCGCTTACGGGCTCTGCCTGCATTTTGTCCTCAATTCCCCAGCAGAACTGCGGCACAGCACAGTCAAACCAGCTGTATGTTGGAGAGCCAGGCAAATACTAATGCCCAATTTAACATGCAGCTCATGTGCCTTTAAATAGCAGGGAGAACCGAGCCAAGCCATCCACTGCAGCAATTTCTGGCCATATGTGCGGAGCCCCCCTCCTCCCCTGAGCCCTCCCAGCCCGGGGCTGCCAGCGCACGCAAGCTGTGAGGAGGTTTCGGGGATTGGTGAGGCTGCCTGTCACTTCACAGTCACCCCACTGACGTCTCCTCCATGCTGTTGTCTTGATCCGGTTTGTAGCCAATATAATTATAACATGGAGAACCAACAACTGTTAACAATTTAGGTTAAATGTAATTTAATGCCCTGAGATTACCAAGCTTAGATGAGATTTCGCTTCACGTGAACCATGCAGAGAATGTGAAGAGCCTGCATACTTCTGCTGAAGTAATTCTGGACAAAGGAAAGATTGACAGTGGTTTCTTCAGACTCTATTAAATGCTTCAGCGACTTTGGCATGAGTTTCTAATCTGTCATTGCTCTTGAAATTCCACATGTGAGAATGGGATCTGTCTGAGAGCAGAGGTTCAAAATCCCTTCTTCTATGGGGCAGGGTTGTCCATAAATCTCAAAGGAGAGCTCAAAATCCCTGATAATCTTGATGGGTTTGCTTGGTCCCTTGAAGAAACTATGCCTAATATTTTATGCACAGTGCCATTACATCCCTAAATTGTGGAAGATAGCATGAAACGTTGCTGTCATAAGGTCTAAGAAGTAGTCACACAAGTCTAGAAACTCAAAAAGTCCATCGCAGAGTGCTCTTGTGCTACTGGGATGGCTGCCAAGCAAAGCATGCAGTTTGCTGTTGCTGAGCTTTTGAATGATGAGAAAATGAATGAGACTGCTTGAGCAAGCAGACATTCCCCCAGAGTGCCCAGGGAGGTCAGTCAGCATGGCTGCTACCTTTGGTCCTACTGACTTTTGTAGCTCTTCAAGGCTTTAGGAGTAGGCACATTGTAAAGTGCTTTGCTCTTGGGTGGCATGGGGGAGTTTTTTTCCAGCAGCCTATTGCAAGGGCACTTGCAAGTTCTCCAAGAGGCTTTCAAGCCAGCTTTGACTTGCACTAGCTGGGATCAGTGTGGTGATTTTCTTGATGGTGTCTTGACAAAAATCTCAGTTCTTGCATGGAAGTTTTCCACAAAGGGCAGGTGCTAGCTTAAGAACCAGCTTCTGTGGCTGACAAACAGCAACAAAAATGGTTCTGGCTGTAAGTAAAATAGTCAGAAACCAACTACACAAAGAAGAAAGCTATCATTATCCTGTGACATAAGATCAGTTATATAGAGTGCTTTCTAGCCCACCCAAGATCTTCCAATTGACATTGTTAGTCTTCCAGAAGTGTCCACAGAAACAATTTTTCTCCAGTATTATCAATAGTTTCATAGCCCATATAGTTTAATACCTATTAAAACTGCTCAGATAGGTTGTAGTTTTTTAACGGTAGTAAAACTGAAGGTGACCATTCCATACTTGGTGATTTGCAAATATTCATCACAGTAATACGACTTATTTTATTCCCAAAGGTATAAAATTGCATAAACTCTGTTGCTTGAGCAGAGTTCCTGAGTTCATATTTTACATGTAAAACAGATCAATACTTTGGATGATAGATCACAGAAGCAAGAAAAACATTCACGGTCTCTGATCAAGAGTATTCTATGTGGCTGTCTAGAAGCACAAGAATAGCAGTATTTTATACATTTCAAGTATTTTGTGTTTAGAGCAAGATTAATCTCTTCACCCTTACCTGCAGGATTTGTAGTGTAGTGATGGATTTAATGAGATGGTGACATAGGCTATTGAAATGATTGCTTTTCTGATTAGAAGTGGTCACTCAAAGTCAATAGCTCAGTTACGTAATAGGAAACATCACGGGGTGGCTGCCAACTTCTTCCCCTTCAAATGAGTTTTCCATCTGGAAGGATTTGGAATCCCTTTCCAATCACATAGGCTATACCTGAAGACTCATCAGAAGCACATTCGCTGATATGGCTGAGAATGTGTCCAGAGTTTCCAGAGGAAGGAAAGAACAGTGAATCACTGCAAGCACAAAAAAAAAAAAAAAAAAAAAAAAAAGGGAAAGACACATCATGTCAATGTGCATCATAGATTACTTCTCTTGTGCACTAAATAGACCCGCAACTGAAAGAAGACTGAACCTGGTAAAGTAAGATAAAAGAAATGGATATTCACACAGATTATCTAAGGTGAACTGAAATCTTCCAACACAAACTACAGAGCTGTAAAGACTGCTGTCGAGGAAAGTAAGTGCACTTCCACTCAAAGCAAGTGATATGAAGAACGAAACTACAGCAGAGAACAGGGTCTAAAATTCTCCTCAAAGGAAAGGAGGAAGTGCACCATGACAAAATTGCCTAAGAAAAATTTAAGTGATTGAAATAACTGGAGGTAAATAATGTTCCTGTCCAGAAAGGGGCTTTGTACAACTATTCTGAAGAAAAGCCACAGTGCCAATAAGTAGAACAAACTGATTTCCTTCCTATTTCTTCATTCATTGACTACACCTTCACACTCCATAATACTAATGAACAAAGAAATTAATGTCAACTACTATTCTTACACTTCAGTGATTGTAGGAAAGCATTTGACAATGATGCTGCTGTAGCAAAATACTGAAAATGTATAGATTTTGTTGCAGAATCATTTATATTTTCCAAAATCTTTCTCAGTACACCGGTAATTAAATGATTGCTTTGATGTCACTGCCGGCATTGGCGAGTGTACATCACCTCCCTGCAATGTCTCTTACTGCTGTGTAACAAATATCTGGCACGGAGACTGGAGTCCCAGGGGTGTTTGGCAGGCTTGGTTTGCTGGGATATCTATTCATCAGCAGATGAGATACAACAAAAGACAAACAGCTTAGTCAGAACAGCAAAACAATAAGGTCTTACAATCAACAGGTCGAAAAACAAAGGCTATGAAAATAAATACGACCTTATGTAGCACCGCTGTTCTAGAAGGAGTAACTGCAAGCATTGTTGTCACGTTTATTTACCCAGGCAGTGTATCTCACAGCCCCGGTGACTCTGTCTGTGGTGCAGGGCTTAGATGGGCGAGGGAAGGACTGCTGGTGAGAATACAGAAGTCTAACATAAATAAGGTCTTCTCTAAACTCTGGATCAGGGAGAAGCAATAGGTTTATTAAGCACTGTTAAACAACTTTCAGTTGGAGATCTGTATCAGATATTCATAATAAAATCATGAGATAATGAACAATGACAATTGAGGGGCATGCAATTACCAGTAGCTGACCAAAAGCAGAGGTAAGAATGTAGAATATGTTGGCCATACCCTGACAATACTGAACAACAGACTTGGTGACCCAAGGGCCAGATGAGAAGATGTAGACTTAAGGAATGAGTGTGCAGGATGTGAAGGACTGAAGAAGTGATCTCACAGATCAGCAGATGGATCAAATTAAACGCTTTGCTCTATGATAGGATTAGTCAGGGGCAAATGACCTCTGCCTTATGTCCCAGCACATATGAAGGGTGGATTGCTTTAGAGCACCCTTGTATATTGAAGTTTTCTTCGTATAGAAACCAGGCACATGGTCTTCCCATGTTGTGAAGACAATGGCTATACTCATGCTGTCTACTGTAGGCAGCCTGGAGTTTGCTCTCATGACCACTTTTCCCCACTTTACACGTTACAAGCATGTAAACTTGCTAATGGTTGTTTTGAACATCTCACTTCCAGTATAACCACAGACTTACTAGAAACAATTTTCAGGTACACTCCATTCAGCCAGTTTTTTGCTTTCCACTGAATGTGCCAAGAAATTCACCACACATCATCAACTGCGATAGTACCTTCTGCAAACTCCTTTCACAGAAACAGGATTTAAAATACTTGTTTATTGCAAGTTATGTACCTATTTGTACTGCATTTAAAACAAGCGAGAGACTTCTTTGGTATGGTTACCCTAGCAAACTAAGCCAAATAATTTTTTTAGGTAGGTTTTAGCAAGACAAAAAAAAATTATTGCTTAAACATATCAAGGAATGGAGGTCTCTTAGGACTGTAACCCAATAGAGTCCATTTCCAACAAACAGGAGAGCTTTTTCTTGACTCATTAAATGTTTGCAAGAGTGTTCATCATACAGGGATACAGTCATAGGGCAGTAATTATTACACCAAGAAGTTTTGCAAGTTCCAACATGACTGTTTACACGTCTATTTTCAAAAATAAATACCTGCTAAAGGTGTGGGTATGCTGAGGCATTTGTCCCTTCATCTCCTAAGGCATATTAATGTATGGCTTTCTATAGCTATATTGATGAGCATAGGCAATTATTGGAAAACATCTCTCAAATCTCTTTCACAACTAAATGAAGGTACTCAATAAATACATACATAAAGATAAGACAAAAGGAAGGAAAAAGGAACAGATGGTGGAAGAAAGATAGAACAGGCATTTTCTCTTGTTTTATCTTGAATCCAAAAATACATCCTTCACTGAAGGCTTTTAACAACAACGTAGAAAAAAAAAGCGTATTTCGGGCAAAGAACAAAGACAACATAATTGCCTTAGTACAGAGGTTTGGATTAGCCATTTTTTTTAAATCCCTCCCATAAAACTTAGAATATTTTGGGATACTTTTTGCTTTCTGACCACTTTCGACCCTGAGGAGTTAATGTCCCTAACAGGAGAGCGTGAGAGAAGGCTGCAGCCACCTCACCCCAGGTTTTGCTGTTGGTGGCTCACCACAGAGGCAGTCCCACCGGGGTCCAGGAGCAATCCTTTTCAGAGGACAGAGGGCCTGTTTCAAGCTAGATGAGTTCCCCAAGCCAGTTTATTGCCTGGCCACACAAGTATTCTCAGAGGAGGAGAGGTGGCATGTGTCTGGGAGCTGGGGGGAGTGGGACTTGATCTGCAGCAGGATTTGAGCTGGCTTAATGTGGCTATGGAACTAGAGAGTAAGTTGGTGTTAAGGCATTGGAGTCATTGTAATTAAAGGTTTCTGTTTTCATTACAGATCTGGTTTGTCACTGAATTTCAGCACACACATTCAGCCATTATTTAGATGTCCCCTTCCACTCAGCTTCAGAGTTAAGTCATAGACCTGGACCAAGGGTCAACGTGCCATATTTTGTCAGCCTGAGTTCAGTGTGTACTTGCACTTCACCTTTCACATACCTATTTCTTTCACTAACATGATAGATAGTCCATGCAACACCATGGCCTCCCCAAAAGGAAACATTGGCATTTACATCCCTCCTCCAGCTTCTCGGGTCTCTCCTCTGTACTTTGAGTCATGAAAGCAGCCAAACTTCATCACAGCAGGGACACCCTGTGGAGGAGGCTATGATGTGGCCCCTTAGGTTGCTACCTGCCTGCCCTCCTCAAGGTGTACCTGGGAACCCACTGGCAGCCTGACCTTGGTGCCAGGCAAGATTATGGAGCAGTTCATCTTGAGTGCACTCACCTGGCACATGCAGGACAACCAGGGGATCAGGCCCAGCCAGCATGGGTTCATGAAGGGCAGGTCCTGCTTGACCAACTTGATCTCCTTCTAAGACCAGGATGAGAGGAAATGGCCTCGAGTTGCAGCAGGGGAGGTTTAGATTGGATGTTAGGAAACACTTCTTTACTGAAAGAGTGGTGAGGCACTGGAACAGGCTGCCCAAGGAAGTGGTGGAGTCACCATGTGTTCAAAGAACGTGTAGATGTGGCACTTCAGGACATGGTTTAGTGGACATGGTGGTGTTAAGTTGACCGTTGAATTCGATGACCTTGGAGGTCTCTTCCAACTTTAAAGATTCTATGATTCTATGGGATGGCTTGTAGCAGGGTAGCTATTCTGTTTCTTCAGCACCAACTGGTGCCTTTTTCCCACTCAGGCAGGAATTCAGCAATAGCTTTCTAAACTTGTTTTTGGGCTGTAGCCCCATCCTCATTTACTTTTAGAGACTTCTGCATTGCAGTTTACATGTATAATGCACAGTTAATTACAGCTTTAAATTAGGCACACAAAAATCAAGATCTGATGATCTGTTTTATCAAATCAGGCTGTGTAAGATTAATAGCTATTATAAAATACGTGGAATATGTAGATAACTCTTACCATTTCAGGGGCTCATTTATAGAGTCATTAATTCTCTGGAATGCAGTGAACATACAAATGGGGTCCAGGTTGCTCATACTAAAAATCCAGTCCCGTCCTTTGTCTCCTTTTCCATCAGGCTGCTGCTCAAGCACAGCAGAAGCTGAAATTTTCTATGATTTAATGACAATCTGGTATTTTATACCTTAAACTTTATGTCTTTTCTCTTGCTTACCTGAGTACAAGCTTTTAGTAATGGTCTTTGCTGGGTAAAAAGAGAGCACACAAAAATCTGAATTTTATTAAGAATGCATATCTCGATACAATGTCTGCATCTGTCTTTTCTATCCCTTAAGCAGAGCAACAGTAAAATTAGTGGAGGATGTTGCAGTATCCCATCCTGAGTAGGACTTCAGAAGAACTTTGTGGTCAATCCTTTTCCATGGAAGCCCTCGAGCTGCTGCTCAGAGCACTCTCTGGGGAAGCAGGGTTCAGATCCCACATGCAGAGATGGGAATTACACGAGTCTTCTACTGCCCGGATATCACTGACCATAGAGTGTTGCATAAAATGGAGATATCTTCTCTCTGATAGGCTTCAGAACCCACGGTCTAGCCAAAACTACTTGGCACATTTTTCTCAGCTATATAAATAGTTTTGGAATAAATAAAAAAATATTTGGGAACAAATTTGCTACTTGCAGTAAAAATAAAAAATAGCAATTTACGCAGCTGCAGCTGTAAATGTCCTGTGTTTTCCATGCAATGCTTAGTGATGCATCTGTGAGGAGGCGAGGATGTATTCTAGGAACAAAGTAAATTATTCAGTAGCAGTTCTTAAAGTGATCAAAAAGAAAGGTGTAAGTTACTTTATTTTTTTCATACAAAAGAGCTGTTCTTTGAGGTACTGATCAAACTAAAGAGAAAATCAAATGAATTAAGGATAGGCTTCAACAGAATGCACAGGCTTCTGCTGAGACAGAAATTGATTATTTTCCCAAACAGCAGCAGTGCCCACCAAGACAAATTACTTGATTGAAGCCAACCTCCATGTTGCTTGATTTGGTATTCAGTATTTTTAACTTTGGACTAAGAAATGAACATTCTCTGGGAAGATAAAAAAACAAGCTATATTTAAACGCTTCTTTTATTTAAATGAAATAAGTGTAGCTGTAACAGTGAAGATAAAAGAAATTAAGAAAAGAAAGACAGAAGCAGGAAATAAAGAAAGGCTCTTATTAGCATTAATATTATTTATTTGCATCTGTGCCTAACAGCACAAAATTTGAAGCAATATCCCATTATATGAGGCACTGTGCAATCACAAAAGGGAAGGACAGGGTGTCCTCCAAGTAGTTCACCATTTAAATATAGCAGTTCAGACAACAGGCAAGTGTTGACTAATGGAGCAGTGGGCTCAGCTAGATGTGGCTACCAAAGGATGGCTTCCTGAGGGACTCATGGAGGTGGCTTTGGGGAGCTCCCCTGGCAGTGCTGGCCACGGGCTGACACTAAAAAATGTTTGCTGGAAGACTGACAACAGGATGGTGGATGGTGAACATCTTCGGAGCTAGACAGGAGAGTATAAGCATTGGTCTTGAGGAAGGTCTTGTAAGTGAAGACAAGTTTTATGAAACAGAAAAGAAGAGGACAATGGGAGGTGCTAGAAACACGTCTCAGAGAGCTGGAAAATTACTCCTTTGCTCCCAGATGATGATCACAGGGCTCTTACAGTTCAGACAGGACATGCAGCTCTTTCCGCAGATTAATGAAACCAGACTTTCTTGGAGGGATCAAACAACAAGCCTGACATGAAGTCGAGAGCTGAGTCAGTGGCACTTCTGCTTTGAAACCCTTATGTATCTAGTAGAAATCTGAAATTGTCCAGCTCCCTGAGCCAGGCAGGAAGGAGCACTCCAATAAACTCGGATCACCTAGAGGCAGAAGTTACAGTTAAGGGTCAAACCAAGGAGAGGAGATAAGGACTTACAGGAAGCAGAGATGAGTCAAAGCACCACTCCCCAGCAAAGCTTAGCTAGGCTTTTATTTTCTATCACTTCCAGCTCAGCAAAAAGGGCAGGATTTGCTCACAGCTTCACCAAGTTTTTCTTTTCCTCCAATAAAATGAATTTTTTAACAGGAAAAAACCTGCAAAAATTAAACATCAAACCAGTTAAAGTCTCCTTAACAATTTGCCATCCCCTTCCTTTAGCTAGGCACATTCACTGGTTCCAGCTCACACCAGTGCCTTTGGCAGCACCCGAGTGCCTCCTGCGTCCTGGCCAGCTGGCTCAGGCCCCCAGCCAGAAGCCAAGGCTCCCTGGAGTCCTGCTCTTGGCAACGTGAGCGGGCAACTCGGGTGTTAGTCAGGATGAATCACCCACCAGAAATGCTTCTCTCTCTCCTGGTTGACTCCTCATGCCACTTAAGTCCCTTGTTTAAATGTCTAACATGGGATGAAAAGAGGCATCTGTAAGACTCTCAGCTTGTAAGAGTTTTTTCCTTACTCTTCCCTCTGTTTCTAAGCTTGTAAACCACACTTCTGTTTAAATTCTTAATGCAGAGATTTTGTCCCATGGGAGTGAGAGAAAGCTGCATGTCACTGGGAGGGCGCAACTCATCACCTTTCTGAGAATGTAAAGAAGAAGAGGGGGAAAAAAAAAAAAAAAAAGATTGACCTTTGTGTGCTTACACACCTTTGGGTAAAAATATCTACTTTCAATGTGTAACTCCAGAAAATTGCTCTTTACAAAGTGTTGTTGTGAGAAAAACTAATGATATGAAAGAGGTTGCCTTTCAGGGAGAAGAAGAGAAGGACAATAAAAACACTGAGATAAGGTCATCAAAGAGCAGAGGAGGGAGAAGAGAGATGATATCAGCAGATGAAATGCTGGAGCAAAGGTAAATAGGTTAACAAATCAGGTAAAGCATGTAATGACATTGACATGATCCTGAATTAAAAAAAAACCCACAAGATTGTGGAATCATATATGATGGGAGTGACAGGAAGTAGAGAGAACATCTTGTCCCATCTCATAACCCCAGCACAGGACTGATTATATCTAAGTCAGTCCTTACTGGTATTTTACAATCTGTTCCTAAAATACTGCAGGTCACCTAGTCCATCTGTTCCAGCGCTTACTTATCCTTAAGTTTGTCCTAATGTCTTTCTGCATAACTTGCTGCCCTACACATGGTACCCACACAGTTAATTTGGCCATCTTCTCCGTGTAGAATCTTTTATCATAACCTGAAGAGCATTATCACACTTTTTCCCCCTCTTCAGCCCTATCTTCTCTAGACAAACCAAATAAAATTATTTTTCTTCCTTCCAGGCCAGTTTTTTTTTTCCTCCAGGCAAAATACTCCTCCCTGCTTTCCTCAGGGCACTGTCCAATTGGGGTTATGAAGTGCGGTATTTGAAAATGGAAAAAAATTCAGAAGTCTTGAAGGGATGAATAAAGTAGAAGAAATACTAACTGCATCTTACTGATGACTCCTCTTCCTATATCTGAGTGTGGCATCTGCCTTTTTTCCCAGCAGCACCAAGCCCACAACTCATACTCATCTTTAATCACCAGCTCCATCTCTGCAGAGCTGCTGCTCAGGCAGTTGCCCCATTTCTATTGTGTAGTTGCCTATTACTGCCCGTATATCATACTTGTCCTTATCCTTCAGGGGTTGCCTTTTTTTTTTAAGTTCTTGCTGTACCTGGTTGGGAACTCTTCCATTCTAATCTTGCCTTTCAAAGGGTTTGTATTTCTCTCCTCCCTCAGCTTTGATCTTCCACAACACCAGTGGATTCAAATGTCAGGACCATTAGTGGGTACATTGGCTTCTGCTTGGCCTGGGATTGGTCCATAGGGAATCTTTTCAATAAGATCTTCAAGTCTGACTGTGAATGCATGATAAGTATCCTTTGAGCACACTTTTCCAGCAGATTTGCTACTTATTTAGTCGATACTTTCTTAGCTTGCTCATGAGAGAGTTTTGTGGAGCAACACCAAAGCCTTGCTGAAGCCACTGCTAGGTTGTTCCTCTGACTCACTGGTGTTTCTCTGAGAGTGCCACGTGTATGCATATCCACTCTCTGGATGGATGTGCCTTGTAAGCACTTGAGACTGAGAACTTTATCAGTATTAGCCATATCTACTGGGGTACTCCAATCGAAGCCGAGATAATGGCTAGCATGCATTAATAGACCCACAGGCTGTTTCGGTCTGAGTTCATGGAGACTCTTACTAGACTGCTGTAAAGAGGAAAAGGAGAAAAGAAAGTTAATTTATGCATGGATCAACATGTCCTGAAAAGATCACCCACTTGTCAGCTCTGACCTTGGTGACCGCAGACAGATGTCCAGGGACTAGACTGCCTTTAGCTTTCTGTCTGTTCTCCAAGAGATCTGAGGAGCTGGAGAGCTCCACAATGACCCTGCAGAGGGATACCACCTGCTGAACCCAAGCAGCTATTTTAGTTGACATTGGCAAGGGGCACAGGGAACACAGTACCTGTTAGGATATATTTTGCCTGCATTCCCCATGTTTTAATGTTGTAGGGGGTTACTTGTCCTTAAGCTTTATCTTGGCTCCTTGAACCAATGTTTTTGGCTCTGTGAGCACCTCTGAGAGCTGGAGTACTGATGGTGAGCTTCACTAGTAGTCATTTTGGGACAGGAAATCTGAAACAGGGTTGTACTGTGCCAGAGTTAAACTCAAAGACCTGTTATCCAGTTACCATTTGGCTAATGGGCAAGTCCTTGTACCATCCTAAAAGACAGTCTCTTTGCTAATCCTGGTAAATAACACTGGGCCAGGACTTGTTCTTTTGCTTAAGGACAGATGGTGTGGCACAGTTCACATCCATTGGGCTGAACTGCTTCATTCCCACCCATACTTCCTATGTGGAACAGTTTCAGCCTGAGCCTGGGGAACTGTCTGAGGACTGCCAATTGACACAGTCCAAAATCATACCAGGCAGCATGCCAGCAGTTAAACAGCTGGGATGGTTGCAGGTAAGTGCTCAAGCCTCTACAGACCCTGTTTAATTCACTAGTATCAACATCATCTTTGGTGCTGATACGGACTGGGCTGGAAATGCAAAGCCCTGGTCTCTATTAAAGACACAGAAAATTTTAATGAGGAGACTTTCTGCAGACTGTCCTCTCCAGAGTTTTCTTCTACATACTGGTTTTGAGTCCCAGAGTTGAATTCCTGACAATGTTAGAGGTTTACCTACAGCAAATGGGTTGTATGTCTAAACTGTGCATCCCAGAGGATGCCCATACAGCCTCCTGCTCTGGGTGTGGTCACCAAGTCTGGACTTCAAAAGGAACTTCAAAAAACATTGTGTCCATATGCACCAGGGCTCAGGACAGACTGGAGGCTCAGCAGTTCCTGGAGTCTGAATATCAAAGAATAAATAAAAATGGCTCTCCTTTTTCAGGGAGAAAAGTGCCAAAGGGAGGAGAAGGAATTAAAGGGGTAAGTCAAGCTAACATCCAAGTTGAAGATCTAAGGGTGGATCAAAGAAGGCTTCCTTCATAACAGGAGCTCCATCTAGATGTGCAAGGGGATCTTAGGGCGCATGGGCAGTGACCAAATTATACATTACCTATGCACAGGGCCTGACAGGGCAAAGGCAGGCCATGCACTTCTTGATAATGATTAGACTAGAAAAGACTATGGCCATGAGATGTGGTGCTTGCTCAGTTTGAATGGATCTGTGGCCAATTGCTACAAGAAATGTGAAGTCAACTGCTTTTTTCCTATCAACAAGGTCACTTGCTGTTTTTCAAAAACAGAGGGTTTAACATTGTATGTTCTTGACAGATAATGTGCTGGCTACTGCTCATCTTTTTTTTTTTTTGATGTTCTTATTTTTCCCAGTATTTTTCTGAGAACTGAAGTTTGGCAGACCGGTCTGTAATTCCCCGAGAACTTCTTTCCCTGCTTTCTGAACATATTTATATGTGTGTGTGTATCTTCTCCAGTTCTCTGAAACATCACCATCCTCCCTGAGTGCCCAAAGACAGCAACGAGTGGCTCTGCAGTCACTTCTGCTGGCTCTTAACAACTCCAGGATTAATTTCAGGCCCAAAAGATTTGGAAATACCTCATTTTCTATTTATTCTGCAGCTTATTCTTTGCCTGTTCAGGCTTCAGCATTTATCTTAGTCATCCATGTTAATGGTGGTAGTATTCAGATGCCAGCTGAAAACCTCAGTGAAGATAAAGGCAAAAATTTCCAGTAAATAATTTTGAATCTTTTGTTCCAATCTATGCTCAGTAAGAAAATTATGTGCATTAACAAATTGAGGAGCAGCTTATAAAACTAATAGTACAGGAAAACTGGACAAAGATCTGGTGTGGATGGAAGATTTGAACCTTGCACAGTGACTTGCCTCCTCCAGAGCTGATAAAGTTTGTTAATGAACACCTAACTGAAATACTAATTACTTCCTTTGTATAGTCATGAGGAATTCTTGAGCTATCAAGAATCAAATCAGAGCAAGTTGAGAGCAATATAAACTTTCAAAAGACACAGTGAGAGTGATGATGGTGACTGCTGTGTTTGCCAAATCTAATCACACTCAGGAGAAAAGCATCAGAAAAATGCTAAAGCAGGCAGCCATGAACTTTAAAAGAGCACCTCATGCTGTATGAAAGGAATTGCATATTTTATGGAAGTATGAACACAGGGACTACAGACATAATTCATCCGGATTCACAAGAGGGCTGGATACCTGCTTGAAAAAAATGTGCTAGGCATGAACATGGCTGGAAGATCAGCTGAAGAACTGTAAGTAGTGACACCTTTCAGTTTCAGAGGCTTTCAGCCTCTTGGGTTTCTTCTCCATCAGCTCCACAGCAGAGAGGATCTCTTTCTCTTTGGCTTGCCCAACTTTTTATTTTCTCTGCAGCTTCGCCTGAACAACACCCCTCTCTTCTGTCACCGTGACTCATCTGGCACATCCTCCTGTCCCCAATATTTCTGACCAGCTCTGAGCAGTTCTTCACCCTGACTTATTACTGAAATATAAGGAGTGATTTTAGGGCTCCATGAGAAGGCAGTAGGTAACCAAGCCATTTCCCAGCTGGGAGGGCTGCAGCCAATACAGACAGAACTACCGACATACTGGGCAGGGCAGGACAAGGATTCTGACCCCAAAGAACAATGCAAACCCTTCCTGAACCAAGATGCTTCAAACTGGCAGTGCAAGCAGCCTGCCTGCCAAGCACAAAGCCAAGCAGAGAGGGGTGGGTGGGAATGCTTGGCATAAGGTGGGCCCCAAAAGTCACTTGCCATGGAGGTGTCTCACTTCTTCAGTCCTCCTGGCTCCTGCTCTCATGACCCTTCTGGTTAAAAAGGAGCCTGGAGAATGTAGTTCTGCTCCTCTCAGTGGCTGGGGACAAGCGCACTCACCCAGGAAACATGGTGGCCATCCCTGAGGGGCAAACCCATGTCCATTAGTGAGGTGCCTGTTGCTGAACTGGGCTGGACAAGCATAAGAGGCCACTTCTGCCTCCCATGTAGTTGCAGCGGAGAGGCAGGATGAGAAACCAAGTTTCAGGAAGGTCAGCAGGAGTTGAGTTGGTGGGCACATGGAGAGGGGACACCAGGGCAGGCACACTTCCACACTCCTCCCAGCCCCAGTGGCTGAGGCTGCTGCCGACAAACCGCTGCTGCCTTTTCTCAAAGCTTATTGAAAGGAAGCAACGACATGAGAACAGCCATGGATTTTATTTCTTGACAACATATTTGCTGTAAAAACATTCAGAGTTAAACCTGACATTTCAAATTACCGTTCAGCATGTGAACCCATTCCACATGCAAAAATAAAAATAAAATTAGCGTTGAAACACGGGCCTCATGCTGTGCAACTCAATTTTCCATCCAAATAGAAAGTGTTTTCAGGGTACTTTGGCCTCCAGAGCAGTGTGGGGTGGCCCCCGTTTGGGACTCCCCACATACCCCACACAGCTCACAGCTCCAGGCACCAGCAAGGGCAGCAGGACTGCGAAAACGAACACCTCAACAGTGAAGGCAGAAGCTGGCCTGCAGGCTACCTGTTGGTCCCGATTACATATTCAGAAGTCCCATATGTGGTGTCTTTCCTCTGCAGATCTAAAAGCTATTTAGAAAAGAGATTATTTTTACCCTGGTTTCATATATGGAAACGCAGAGGGTGAAAGTTTACGAATTGCTGAAAAATCATAGAATAACAGAATAGTTAGGGTTGGAAGGGACCTTTAAAGGTCATTCAGTCCAACCCCCCTGCAAGGAGCAGGGACATCTCCAACCAGATCAGGTTGCTCAGAGCCCCGTCCAACCTGGCCTGGAATGTTTCCAGGGATGGGGCATCCACCACCTCTCTGGGCAACCTGTTCCAGTGTTCCACCACCCTCATTGTAAAAAAGTTTTTCCTGATGTCTAATCTGAATCTACCTCCTTCTATTTTAAAAACTGAGAAACAGCTCAGTGTTCCCTTGCACCCAGTCCCACCTCTAGAAATGTCCTCAGCTGGTGACGGCTTCCAAGGCAGAACTTGGTTGAGCAGCTCTGCCCCATCTTGCCTTCAAGTTAGATTTGGATCAACATGATTGTGCCAAAAGAAATTGCTGTCTTTGAAGACGTTCTTTCAAAGGAACATGAAGCAGATCTGTTTTACATTAAAAGGTCTAGCTAAATAAAACCATTCAAGTACCTACCACTGCTTATCTCCCTTCAACTGTGGTGGAAAGAAGGTCTCAACTGGTAACTGTTGAGAGTCCAAGAGAAGCTGAAAGGAGTAGGGGAAAGGTAGAGACCCCAGGATGGGACTTCCAACTACTTTGCAAGCTGTGCTGACATTACTCACGGTTTTATTTGGCTTTGGCCAGTGAAGTGCTGCCTCCTCCCTCTGCCAGATCTGTTTAATCTGCTCTTTATGGTTCAGGTGGGGAAGCCTTCCCCTGCACCCCATCTCACCAGCTCCCTCTGGGATTGCTGAGGTTTGGAAGGGAAGCATCTGCAGGGCATTAGCATCACCCTGCTCTGATCACAAGTAAATCAGCACAAGTGATCAAACCCCCACTGGTTTAGGAGAAGAGCGGTCGCTTTGTCTTTCCAGCGCTGGTGTGCAGGAAGACACCTGTGCTCTGGTTAAACTGAGCCGGGGGAGGCAGGTGGGAAGGAAGGAAGGAAGGAAGGAAAGAACAGGAGATAACTGTGTTTGCAGCCGCCAGGTGGGCTGCCTTTGGCTTACTAAATTTCAAGTTATTTTTAGTTGCATACACATTCCCAGGCCAGGGCTGTTCATAAAATGGGACTTTAGTAAGTATAAAGAACAAACTCAAATGGTTGCTGCTTTTATAGCTCCTTGAGTGGCTAAGACTCGTCAGAGCCCAGGGTCTCCTGCTGTGTTAGCTCCATCCCGGACGGTCCCCCACATCCTCAGCCCTCCAAACCCACAACAAAAGCCATCTCTGATGCTCCTCTGCGAGTGCTGCAATTTTCCTAGAGACAAAGTGTCCCAGGTTTATGGCTCTGTGTTCATGTTTGCTAACACACACTTTACACAGCGCTAAAGGCCTGGATTTATTGCACAAATTGATGAGCAAAGCTTGAGCCCAGAGCTTCCCTTGGATCTAACACCACTTTGGGTTCGATGTCTGGAGCAAGCCTACATTTCCCACTTTTAAGGTTATAAGAAAATCTCTGGGCCACCTTGTGCTGTGATTCTTTTAAATGTTGGCAGCATTTTGGAGTTTCAGTTGTACAAAAACCACCCTCTGAGATAAAGCTGTTGGGAGAAGATCATGCAGCGTGCAGAGCAGGTAAAGGAAAGTCTAAAGCAGCATATCTAAGGGCTAATTAAATGGGACCCAGACCATTAATGAGATTGTTGTCAAAACAGCAGCAAATGTTCTTTGTACTTTTATGAAGAAGTAATTCATATCACCTGTTTAAATTGTCTCATTATAAATGGTTACTTATTGCCTGTTTACCTAGCAATATTTTTTTCTCAAGACAGTCTGCCTTTGAGGCAACAGATAGAACTGTTCTGTTTGAATTATCGTTAATCGCCCTTCCACCATGCTTCTTTCTCTTGTTAGAGAGATCCTAACTCTGTCCTCTTTGTTATCAACCAATTTTTGCTGGCTACTCCCAGTGCCACAGAAATCACAGAGATACAAAATGCACTGTGAATTACAAAGTCTCTCCCTCAGCCATAAATGGACACTCATCTATTCATGGTCACATCTGCGTAAAGTGGCTTTCAAGAGCTTTTTTTTTTTACAGATTCCTCATAATATTTACACATTGAGTGCAGACAAGTATTAAACAGACTTCACTTCAGCAGCGAGAGCACGCCAAGCTCTCAGCCGGCGCAGTCTGAGTCCCGCTGCGGGCTGGCTTGTCGTTGGCCAGGGCAGCAGTCATGGTGGGAGAAGTGGCACCAAGCTCTGCTGAACAGGGATGGTGCTGAGGGCCAGGGAGGTCAAATCTTTATACCACCAAATCAAACAACTGGCCAAGAGCTCATCCCTCCTCAGCCTGAGCCCTGAGCACGGAGTTTGCAGTTGGGATAAGGGAAAGCCTGTGCTGGAGTTGGGGAATGATGGGGAACCTTCGCCACCAAGCACATGCACCTTGCCAGGGCTGGAGAGGAACAGTAAGAGCCAGGGCCAGCTATCCATGTCCCACACATGGTGAGATGCTTGGCAGGTCTACATAAACCTGTCCAGAGCAACCCAAGAAATACACCATGCTTGAAGAGCAACAGTCGCCTTGGGGAACATGGCTGGGTCTTGCGGGGATGGTGTGAGGTCCCTGGCACTCATCGGAGGGGCTCTTTGGCAAGCAGGGCTGCTGGTGGGCTCTTTGGGGACTGGGACTCAGCACTTGTTTGATGCTGGAAGCAGACAGCCACACAGAGGAGTGAGTCGTGCTTCCTCCACCGGGCAGAGTGCCCACTGCCATGCAAGGGGCTCTACAGCTTCAGAGCAGTGAGGAAGGCAGGGCACAGAGCAAGGTCCAGGTTCTCCTTTAATTTCTTCTTTTCTGAGCACCACATCTAGACATTGGCATGTATATTTGCTGGCCAAACATGCCATGAGCTCAGCCCTCGCTAGTAAGAGTTTGTCAGATGGAGACACCAAGCCCCACCAACCAAGTGTGCACCTTGGCATTGTTCCATCTCCTCCATACATTGCTGATGGTACCGCTTCAGCCACCTCCCCGCATCCGCTGGACTCAGCGTGAAATCTGTGAGGGAGTCCTGTGCCTCTTTCAGGGTGGCTGCTTATGTTCAATCATCCCAAATAATTACATTGCCTTAAAAAAAGAGATCAGTCCATCTAAAACAAGTTATGTGTTTCCCTGGTCTTCAAACATTATACCAGGCTCAGGCCACAAAGCCGTTCACTTTCTTCTCACTTTCTGTCCCAGCAACTCTTCTGTGGACCAGCTTTGTCTGCCAGCAGGGAGGGAGAGCTACCCCGAACACCACCCCGCAGTGTCTGCTTGTGATGGAGGAATTTAATTAACAATCATGGCCTGAACCGGGAAGCCAGTGGGTGTGAACCTGGCTATCTCCCTTTGGAGAGGAGAACAGCCCGGGCAGGGGACACACACCAGTCCTCACCGGTGGCACTCTGTGCCTTGGACAAAGTGTGGTGGGCAGTGGACTTGCCAGCCCAGCACTGAGGGAGTCACCAGAGAGTGCTGGGGTCAAATTCCTCTTGGTAGGAGCGAAACATGGCTCCTCAGGGTGTGGTCTGTGCTCTCCTGTGGGGGCCAGTGAGGCTCTGGATCTCGCAGTGGCAGCAGGAGGAAAAATTTGACACTTTGTTCCTTCAGTGTTCCTTACAGAGACCTGAAATCAGGTATTTTTCTTCTCTTCAGATGCAGAGAATTTTGTTTCTGCTCTTGCTCTTTCACCACCAAAAAAAAAAAAAAAAAAAAAAAAAAGGTAAATGGGAAAAGATAGCTTTGTTTGGGACCATACTGCTTGTTCTTTTAGGGATTTTTTAAAATTTTGGTCACTGACCCATAAATCAATTCTTCCTATAGTTTCTATGTGCTCCTCAGGGCTATGCATCAGCACTCACCCATCACCTGGATAACGAGATCAACTGCTTAATTTAATCAAATGGACAGAAATAGGCACGGTCAGACACAAAGGGAGAAGGCTTTGTGTGAGGATACGTTACCAAACCCCTCTCCCCCTTCATTCTCCATGCAATCCACTGCTCCAGCTGTAATTCTGTAGCTTGTGTCCCCACTCCCCCCAGCCCTTCCTCTCAGCTTCTCACTAACCATTTTTATGCGTTTCTTTCCTTCTCCCTGGGAGCCTAGGAGGCTTTAGCTGCCTGCCCAGCTCCACCTCCTTTTCTGCTTGCTGCTTGCTCTCCCTCCTCCCCCTCATCTCCACGCTTCTCAAAACCTCAAGGCTTCTGCTTCCAGTATTTTGATTTCCTTTTCTTCCTCTTACCAGCTTCTCCCTCTCTGGGGCATTGAAGCAGCCCCTCCAGCTCTTTCTTAAGAACAAGAGGTGCTTTTTCATTTTTCTCTACTTCTCCCTCGCCTTCAACAGCCAGGTGTATCCTTTGCTCATTGAGATTTTCTTCCTGTTTTTTCTTTTTTCTTCTCCTTCAGGGTTATCTTTGACGGAGGTTCCATCCTGCTTCCCTTTTATACCTGCTTATTTAAATCCTTTTCCCCAGTTATAACTATCACATCTGCACCAACAACTTTGGGTGAGTATCCAGACCCACATCTTTCCTTGCTTTCGTCTCCTGCAAGGTCTTCTGATATCTCAAAACTGAATTAATATTTTTCCTCCTTCCCCTTTTCTCCATGGCTATTAAAACTCCAGTAAAATCTCCGTCAGTACAGCTCTTAACCTAGAACTTATTGCTGGCCCCTCCACAACCCTCTCTCTGCTCAAAGGCTACCTCACGATTGCATTAATACTTCTGTAAATCCCTGGTAATTATCCTGTTTACTCATCCTTGCTGCTCAAGCAGTGTTTCCTTCTCCCTCAGAATAATCATACATCCTCCTCCCTGACTGCTCATCTCCAGTCTTTGACCACAGCTCTTCCCACTTAAAATCCTGCCCCGGATTTGCCTTCCATGTCATGATCACAGCTACCGCCCTCATCTGCTGAGTGGTCCCCATTACTCCGTACACTACAGCCACGGCGCTTGCCAAAGCGCTCAGCCCTGTTGCAGAGCTGTGCTCAGGGGTCCGCACCTCCCTTTTCTGTACTACAATGCATTGTAGACAGTCTAGCATAAGCACAGGGAAAAACATGTTTATATTTGCAGAGAGGGATGTATGGTTAAATCTCCCTTTTATCATACCGCCTTCTCTTCCATATGTAAATTCAGATAAATGGAGTTCATGGGTTCTTAATTAATGCTGAGGTTGAATATTTGCAGCTTTCCCTTGAGGAATTTTACTGAGAGATAAATCTTCAGATATCAGAAAGGGAGTGTTAGTTTATATCTCACATCCTTTTATAAACACGGGTTTCACACGGCTTCCTCCAGCTCTCCCAAGGCAGGATACAACTCACAGGCTCTGTAACACTGGCAGCTTAAAAGGAGAGCATGGTTGTGGTTGACCTTGGGCACCGGAGTCAGATGTGCAGCAGAAGATGCAGGGCATGGGCAGCAGTACTGGCACTGCTTCAGGGAGGGCTCCTTCCCAAGCTCTGAGGATGCTCCAGACTCATCCTGCATCGTTGGGGACCACAGGTTGGGGTGCAAAGGAAGGGCTGGTCTTGGGCAGTCACAGCACCCAGACCCACCAGGGAGAGCACGACAGCATAGTCCACAGCCAAGGCTCCCCAAGGGCTCTGCAGGCAGCTGGGGACAAGACCTCCTTAGCTGCCATACAGTCTTGCAAAGAGAATACAGGAGAAATTGGGAATGAAATATAGAAATTAATTTCTAACTTGGAAATAGCAAAGCAGAGAGACTTTTTTGTATCCTCCACTAGTAGCAGATGCACGCAGATACAACGACACCTCAACAAAACAGCTGCCACCTCTGAGAGGCTGGGAAATACTAGTAGTAATTAAAAATGTACTTGAACTATATCTTTGCAATTTTGTAGCTGAAGGGCTTTTGAAATGTGGAATGAACAACAATAAGTGCAGATTTCCCTGCAGTGGAAAGGTCTCTTATCAAGGGGTGACTCAGCACATCTGATGTTTCAGATTCCTCTTTTTAAAATGCCCAGTTGGGAAATTTGACCAGATTGGTTCATAAAACCAAAATAGTTCATCCAGTTCAGGCAGAATTAATCTAAACACGTACTTGAGCGTGAGAATAAAATCTAATTTGGAACAAATATATCTCTCTAACTTCTACAGTAATTATAAAGAATGAAAATAGATGGTAATTAATTTTAATAGTTTAGCCTGCAAAACTGGTATCATTACATACCAAAATTTAAAAATATGCATTTTGAAAGCTTATTCATATGCTTACAAAAAATACCCACTATCCTTTATCTTCTTGACACTGACTGTCCCCTCTCTCCACTGCAGTTGCCCAAATACTCTCTGTGACTTACTTGCACCTACTTAACCAGGGTGTTACTGCTTTTATCTGGTCTCTAGCACGACAGATCAGTGCTCCTCCAGGGACCTCTTACAAGACTGAGGTCTTGATACCTCCCATAATTCTCAATTTCCCAGCCTCTCTTTATGCTATTTTACTACCACTTCAGCACAGAAAATCAAGCCTGCTGACACCGTGTGTGAAGGAAACGCACTGCTGATCAACATCAAGAAAGACGAGAGCAACGCAGGTACTTAAGGCAGCCTCTTGGGGTTTAAGTTACCTTTTATTGCTGGCATTAAAAAAGATAGGCAAAAATAATCAACAAATCGTGCAAATCTAATCTAGAGTGAAACACAGACCCAGTCTTGGATTCTGAGCATTTAAATTAGGAGGAGAGACCCCAGTCCCCTGCAACAGATGTTGCATTTGAAAGGATCGCTGGAACATCTGCCTTGTTGCGCAGTAGGCTTCAGAGCTCACAAAACATCGCTGATGCCCAATAGCAAACATACACCTCAGAGCTGAAAAACCAAAAGCCATAGCCCTAGTGAGCCAGAGGAAGTGAGTACAAAGACGAAAGGCATCACCAGCATCCCAGACTCCTGCAATGCCGAACAATACTGCCTTTGTTATGAGTCACTGGTTCAACCCTGCTTCCACTGAATTCAGAGGGATTTTCCTCACTGACTTCCGTGGGAGAAGAATAGAGTTCTGTGCAGCGCAGAACCAAAATCATCCTCCTTCTTACCCAGGAACCATAGCTGTGTTGTGGTTAAGATAACAATTAGAAAATGAAGACAATGAAATTCTTGTGAAAGGGTGCTAAAGTCTAGGCCTTGTCTCTAGAAGCAGACAATTTTCTTAAGGAGAAGTACAATATGCCATGCAAAAATAGAAAAACCACAAAAAAACACCAGATCCTGAAAGTCTTGTGCTTGATCTAACCAGAAGACTTTAAAACAAATAAACACTAGAATTGTCTTTTTTTTAAAGAGGTTGGAATTCACATGCTCCACAGTTGTAAGGCTTCTGCATGCACGTTTTTCCTCCCCTCTTTTAATGAAAATTTAGTCTCACATAATAATAGAACTCTTGGTGCTACAATGTGAAAAAATATATCGAGGTTCAAGATGGCATTATCAGGGGTAGCAATATGATGACCACCCACACAGACCTGCTCATTGAAGGTGCTCTCTGGTTCATTGAAAATGCTGAACATCATGATTTCCATGGATAACTGGAGTTCCTCGTGAGACTTAAGGTAAGTCTTCTCTCTCACCAGTCACTCACCGCATTTTAGAGTTTGTTAGTGTATCACAATTTGAGTTTTGAGCTAAAATAAAAAGAAAAACCAACAATTTTTTACTAAAATGAGCAAGATTTTTTTCCTGGAATGAAACACAGACTTTACTTCCAAGAATTGTACTCTTTTTCAGAAAGGGGAAAAAATCACTAGGGACTTGCTCCAAGGAGTCTTATCCTTTGCACATCCAATGAAAGGCATCTAATACTTCATATTAGAGCCTAATTTGTGTGAGGTATTTGTTGCCAAGAATTCTCAGACTCTCTGCATCCACTTTATTGTTCTTGGCACAAAGGGCACTTCCATTCTGTTGCTATTGTTATTTGAGCAGTCTGAAACAAGACGTAAAGTAATACCAAGTCTATCTCTATGTTAATTCTCCTCAGCAATGCTGTTGCCATAGTAAGGTTGTACATGGATTTCAATGGGCACACACAAATTGAAATTTATCGGCTTTTAAAGACAGTTCAGCATGTTTACAATTCCTGTGTCTGCTTTCCAGATTCCTTGCTTCGAGAATTTCACAATCTCATTTTCTGTATGTAAGAATGTCTCTCTGATTATATAAGAAAATAAGAGATTAATTCCCTTCTTGCTTTCCAAAAGAGAAGAAAGAGTGAAAATTACAATTCATAACATCTTGTCAAATGTGCAAAAAATCCAAAACTTGAATTTCTTTAACCCATTTATAGCATTAATTTCTTAAAACAGTATGTTATTTTCAGAGAGTAGATGCACCATGACTTGTAATTGAATGATATTTGATTAAGGAAGCACTACAGTCACCACGTATCAAATCTGTATTTTTTAATACATATACATACACGCATACATACATAGATATCTATTGCTATTCATGACTAGTTATTTGAGTCAAAACATTTCACACATAACAAGGGTTCTCCAATGTGTTTTGTTTGTGTGCTGAAATGTGAAATGTATACTGAAGTTTTTTAGGCTTTGAATATGTGAAAAAAATGCTATTTTTTTCAATTTTAAATTTTTTTTAAGTGAGCTCTTATCCAATTTTGGATGCTTTTTAATTAAAATAGGAAATGGAAGAAGATACATGGTTAGATTTGAGATTACTGTATATGTACAAAATAAAATCTTGACAACCTCCAAAAATACTTTTAGGCAATGTGGACTATTAGTGTTTCAACTGTAGCAAAAGACTATGAAAAGATTCGTGAACAAATATTGACCAAAATGTGTTGGGGTTTGTACTCTCTAGTTCACGAAAAGAAATTCATTCTTGTTCAACTTGTCCAAGCCTCCCACTGCACAATGATTCATCTTCTCTGAAGTTAAGAAAACAGAAGAATTCTCCCACCAACAAAACCAAACATAAATCCTGAAGACAAATTGAATTTCTCTGGAACTTTGAGTCTGCAGAGAAGGAACACTGTGGATTAAAGGTAAGTGGAAGAGTGATAACTGGATCCTTCTTTTCCAAGATTTATGGAGGATATAAACATGGACACGCCATAAATTAAACAAGGTGAGTTTCCACTCCCAGTTTCTGCCATTTTTTCTTTTAGATTGGAAACTCTTTCCTCATCGTGCTAAGGGATTCCTGAAACACAGATCACACAAGTGTCTGGGTGCCAAATACAATACTGTCTCATCGGATTATCATCACAGGATCTTGCCTTTCACCACCCTCAGCGCTGGCAGATATTGTACTGTTGCCGTTCTTTTCCTGTGGATTTTTTTTTTCCTTTGGTCCAGGTTATTGCATCCAGAAACATATTCTTGAAGGGCACATTTGGCTCTGTCATGTGTAGTAATATCTTCCCAGTAAGGCATTAATAGACGAGGGCCAGCGATCAAGGACACCTTATCACTGGTGCTGAGGAATTTGGCCTTGGACTCAGAGAGCTGATGTGCATCAGCAGACAGCAGGGATCAGACCACGGGGACAGACAAGGACTGGGAATCGAGACAGAAAAGAACAATTGTGTTCTTTGATGTCACCAGTGCCTAAATCCATCACGCTTCTACTTTGTTTAAACTGACCGAGATGTGTAGTTAAGTCTTTTGGTAATAAATTATGGGAAAGCACTGTCATAGCCACAACCTCTTCCTCTCCATCTCCTTGCAATGCTTCAAGCCCCAGAGCTTGTGTGGTGACCACAGCAGTTTCCCCATGTTTGGCTCCGAGAGATACAAGGAGCACTCACATCAGGTCTCATGCCTCCTTCCTGAATGCCACCCATGGACGTCACACTGACATTTCCCTGCAGACAGAAGGCAATGCATCACACTGAGAGCCCCTAAATCCATCACAACTGTGGAAAAGGAAAAGGCCTAAAAAAGCACAACATACCCATGTAGCAAGCTAAGGAGGATACAAAAGCAATGAATCATTCGGTCATACATCCTTTGAAGAGCAGTCTTTAGGAGTGCAGTAACACCCAGAGAACCTCCTGAACAAACACCAGTGCTGCCTTGGCTGGAAGAAGTCTGGCAGCTGAAGAACTGAGAGACATGCACACACGAGTGCCAAACCGAGACAGAGGACAGCCCCACAGGCTACAGTTGCTTTTCTCTTTCTCAACCTATGGTGATAGGGCTCACTCAGCAAAACTGCAGTTGCACAGAATGAAATGGAAAAGGCCAAAATTACTATACTATTAAGGGACGGGATTTTAGAAGAAAAGGAGTACAATGTGGGACATGTTGTCTGTGTTGTATTCTGCACCCTGTCACCACCGTTCGGCTAGGGGGCAGTGGGTGATTCCTGTGACCATGTTCTGAGAGGGGCAGGCAAGAAGAAAATGTACCTCCCAATTGCTGTTTCTAAAATCCCAGATGAAATAATAGTCTGGACAAAGTCTGTGGGATGGAGGAAATGCTGTTTCTCTGGGGATGCTTGATCACCCCAGTATAAACATGCTGGTTTGGGGTAACAAGCAAGGTACGAGGTTTAAGGTAAAACCAAAGGGGATTGCAACTGGCAGTTTCAACAGAGAGAGGCTTTGGAGTGGCCACTGTCACAGAAGGACCTGGGTGGGGGACAGGGGTGCTGAGCACCAACCCATTAGTCCAACCTTAAACCCAATTCTGAGGGAGCCATGTGGCAAACAGAATAATGCCTAAACTGGAGCCTCTGGCTAGGGCAGAAGAAAGGATCCCAGGTGAGATACCAAGCCAGTAAAAATGTCCCTGGTTGTTAAGGACATGCACGTTTGGCAGTTAGAGCTGCATTTCCTCAATAATTTTGATTCCAGCCTTCAAACCAGATGCCGTGTCCTTGGCTGATGCTGGAAGTGAGCTCAGGGAAGATGAACAAACCTTTAAGCATACTCTGTGTTAGGAAGCAATTTGTCCTATAAACCTGTTCATCCATGCTGTGGCATACCTCACGTCTTCTTGCCAGGGTGAGGGCAGGAGCAGGTTTGGCTGAGTCCGGAGGGAAAATCCCTTGGAGCTGGCTGAGCCAGCACTGCCTCTGGGGCAGGCAGCAGGGGTGCGTGGCAGTAGAGAAGGAGCCGGGCAAACTTCCGAGCACATCACCCGGCTGCCTCTGGGATGTCCCAGGGTTTCTGTAACTTCACACCTTCTGCACGCCACCGAGATTGGCAGAGGTTAATTTGCACAGACAAAAATGTTCACATATGAGTGAAAAAGTTTTGACAGCTAAACTTAGTGTACCTATAGCTCCCAGTAATGTTACAAGCTCCAGCTTTAAAATATTGACCTGTCAGGGTGCCTCAGTTTTCACACTTGGTTTTAATACATATCAGCCTGAAACGGGAGTTACATCACTTCCATGTTTTAAGTCCTGCTTTAGGTATAAGGCTCTCCTTCTGAGCAGTGCTCAAAAACCCAGTGCATCCCAGCAGCTATCTTTCAGTCCTTTGAATTATTAGAAACTACGCCTAAGCAACAGGGCTCCAGTTTTCTTGTAGAAGCAGACTATGGGACACAAGAACTACTCCATGGGAAGCAAAGCAATGCAATATCCTCATAACGCAGCCTTCCAGCTGCTCCCACATCACGCTAGATGCTGAGGTTTGGTCTTTCTGGTCTGTGACCGATAAAGTGGCCAAAACCTTCTCAGACAATGCACTACAGCCAGTGCGTTATGGGAGCAAGCCCTGTGGGGTATGGGTCCTGAGGCAACATTTGCCTATTCTGCAAGAGGTAGAACAACAACCAAAAAAACCCAGACAGATTGGAAAAACAAAAATTGTGGCTCTTTATTTCTGACAACTTTATTCTCAGACCATCCATGTATATTCAAAAGTAGTCGGTTTACCACAGAACTGTACTGGTTTGGTTACTTGTTCTGCTACTCAGTGCTTCTCTCTTGAGAACAGCTCTCTAAGATCTGTCCCTAGAAAACAGCAAGATATTTTTATCTCTCAGCTAGACAAAATAATTCTGCAGAGGGAAAATTAGGATGGCTGAGCAGCTGGCAAACAGAAGGCAGGAGAGCTGGGGCTCATGCCGCATGCTTGGACAGGCCGTGAGCAACCCCGTGTGTGGGGAAAGCCTGGGTTATGGCAGGTATCCGGAAAACCCTCTGCACCAGGGGCAGCCAAACAGATAATTCGCTGGTCACAACGACGCTCTGCAAAAGTGGCAGAGGAGGGACTGACCTGTGCAGGAACGTAAAGGACGCTGGAGCTCCCCAAGCAAACAAGAAATGCTACTTCGCTCCCTCCCACTCTTTGAAAGGACAAAAATTAGACTAGCAGAAAATGGTTGCCACTAGAAACAAAGTGCTCTAGCGTGCCGGTGGTTTTCCATAGTAGTGAGAGCTGGTGAGCCATTTTATGGGGTCATATATTCTGTCTGGGACGCAGCCACAGCCCTGGTACCAGTTCTGTGGGATTTGGGAAGGCAAAGGGAAAGCTCCTGCCTTCAGCCACTTTGTAGAGACAATTTGCATTTATCACCTCCTCACCCATTTTGGGCTCCATCTTATCCCCTGTTTTGGGCCCCACCTCAGCAGAAAGGGGAAGTGTGAAGGAGGGAAGAGGAGGCTGAAAAAGCAAGGGGTGGAGCGTAAAGGAATGGAGCGGTGGTCTCTCCAGAAAAGCCAATGCGATGAGGACCTGGCAAACTCAGGAATGTCCTTCCCAGCAGTACGAAACATGTCACCCTGCAGCCAAGTGTCCCTCTGATTCTCTGGCCTGGGGACAAGCCCTTGAGATGGCCCCTGCCTGTTGTCTCCCTGGGGCACCTGATCCCCCAGGTCCAAATTCAATCCTGTTTTCCAAAAGCTCTTCCCAGGCACCTGTCCCAAAAAGCAGCTGTGTGCTCAGGTAATATTTCATTCCTTACGAACACGGCAAGCCAGAGGGCACAGCCACGTTTCTTGCCTTCACCCCTGTCTCTCAGTAGCTTCCCTTGAACTCCTTTGTCTTGGTCTTGCACAGTTCTGTGGTCTGCTGGGCCCCACAGCTACGCAGGGTCTGTTAATACAGCCCTGCACCATTTGAGATTCCTTTTAGTTGAAGCTGTGCGGTTTACTGTGCCCCATCTAAACTTGTACTGAGACCTTGGTGTGCTCACCCATCTGGAAGACAAGCTCTGATAGACAGACCTGGAGGAAATATTTATTTCATGGGTGATGGGGTCACCCTGAAGAAATTGGGATGGGGTGACTCCAGGGGTTCGACACAGACATACAGCACTGGAACTCGTCACCCAGTATACACCCAGAGCTGGAAGCTGGTCCATTGGTGCTGCTGCCCTGATTCCAGCCAGGGTAGGGAAGGACCAAAGACATGTCCCTTGATGTGTCCTTGCATGATTCTTTGGTGGAGTCCAGGGGCCCCAAAGCAGTACCAGAAGAAGCATGCCCCTCCAAACTCTTCTCCTGGTGCTGGGCTGGCAGTTGCCTCCCACCCAAAGACTGATTTGAGTGCTCTGCGTTGGAGACATGTCAGCCGTGCCAACACCAGGCAGTCTGGATCTTCAAGAGCAAGGCCATCATCTTCCCAATTTAATGAGGCACCATTCAGCAGTTAGCAGCCTCCTGATACTGCCACTAGGTTATGTTGCTGCTGGGTACACTTCCAGCCCTCACAAATCCCAATTAATGGGTCACGTCAGTTTCTCAGGGCCACTGGATTTCTGGGATGCTAATAGCACAGAGGTTATGACTGCAGAAGACAACAGTCAGAAAGGGAAAATAACAGAGAAGAACAGCAAAGGCTAGGGAAGGCAAGAGAAGTGAGGGTAAGAAGGTCAAGGCTTCCAAGAAAGAAAATTAAGTAGGTGACTGAGAAGGAACAAAAGACTCACAAGGAGCTGAGGGCTGGCAATTGCAAGGAAATCTGAAAATGCAGCAGGAGACATTCAGGATACTGTAGAAGCACTTAAGTGGTTTTGGGAGATTTCTAGTAGCTTGTGCATGTTCAATGCATGCTGGAGGACTTTGCGGTTGTGCAGCCTGCTCGTTGGTTCAGATCCCAGTATCTTCATCAGGGGCTGGAGTACATTTGGTGTTGCAGTTGGGGTTGAGCTGATTAAGTCTCTTAAAGGAAGCTAGCTCACAAACACCAAAAGTGTTTTGCATACCAAATCAACAGATGGTAAGCGGAGTAATCAGGGAGCCCACTTCAAAACAGTACTATAGCTTTGAACGAAAACATTTACGCAGACACAGCCTTAGGCATTTAATTCATGCCTAAACGTTAGTGAACATCTGAAAGCAAATGCCCATGTTCTCTGAAAAGTTAGGGACGGAAGGCTAATACTTGTCAAGACCTACTGGAGGAGATACTATCCATTTACATATCTATGCCTGAGTTGTCCTTCTGACCGGTACCAGGGAAGACAGTAAAAACAACTAAGTGGCTGGATAAGGCCTGGGCAGATCCTCAGATGGATAGAGGGACAGCAGCTCTCCTCTACACTCACAATACTCACACTCAGCAGTGGCGTTAGTAACAACATTCACACGCTGCTCTCCACCCAAGTAGGTCACTACTTGAGCAGCAGCCGTTGCCTTTGGGCCTGACTGCAGTTTACACCGGCACACACAGCAGGCACTACTGAGTTACACGGTGCAACACATATCAAACCTATCACACGCTCAGATGTTGTTCTGATCTCCACAATCAGCCAGCCCTTTCTCTGGCTATGCGTATGGTGTTCATCAGTCCTGGGTCTGAGTTTGTGCTCAAGCCCAGCACCATCTACCACTCATGCTGGTTTTGTGAGTGCTGAACTCCAGGCCTGCCTGGAGTGGTGAAAGCTTAGGTACTTGCAATGTGCTATCACATGAATCCAAGCTTTTATTCATCTAGTCTAGACAGACTGACATCAGTTGGAATGAATTAAAGTGGTCCACCAGAAGACATCCTGAAGCTTGGGTCTTCCTAGGCGCAGCCCAGATTATTTACATCTAAACCGCAGCTACCAAGATGAAAAGAAAGTGGACAGATAATATGGTTGAACCCCTTTAACATGTCCTCAAATCCATGTTCCAGATAGCCCTAAAATCATGGTTAGTGTGTTTGACGGGACTTCTGTGCACAAGAAGCCTAGAGCCAGGAATGGGATGTGCTCCAGGCTTTGCAAACCTACAGGCTTTACAATGAATTTTCATAAGCATTCATGACTTTCATGGGAATAGAAGACTGCTTTGCTATCAAAGGTCATCTGCACCTCTCTCCAGGTCCTAACATCTGGAGAATCCTGGTCTGATCCCACTGCAACCATTCAAAATTGTGTCCTCAGATACGAAACTTGTGGCTACCTGCATTGGTACCTGCATCCTCTCCGTCCTGCCCTCCATCAGTGTAAAAAAACAACCAATCAACCGTTCATTCTCAACCTCCATAGCCATGTCAACAAAACCTCTAATATAGATGCTTTTACACATGCAGCAACTCCGTGCTGCTCATGTAACACCATTCTGGGAAGCTGTCGAACTTTCATCTCCGTGGGCAGGGTTTGCCGGTTGTACTTCTAACAGGAAACCCCTTTAAGTGGAAACAAGCTCTGATGTTACAGCTCCCATAGCAGAAAAAAGCTGCTTCCCTGCATGATTCTCTCATCTCCTGGGGTGCCTGCTGCCCAGACAGATCCCAGACAGCTGTCTCCAGCCTGCTGCTCCTGTTCACAGGAAGGCTCTGGCTCCCTCCCAAGCCTTGTCTTCTCTGACCCACGACTGCCAACTCGTTTAGGGTTTATTGCCAGGATCATGGTATTTGATGTTTTTCTTACTGTCCCCATTCCTAGACTGAGAAAACTTATTTATCATTCAGAATTAAAATAAGATTCTGTTCTTCTTGGAGGAAAAAAAAAAAAAAAAAACCAAAAAAAAACCCCCACACCCTTAAAAACTTGAAAAGCATGAAATTCAGTGACTTACCAAAGATGCAAGCATATATATGTATCATTTAAAAATCTTTTGATTTTTTTTCTTAAGCCAATCTTGTGATGGGGAAAAGTGAGCAAAATGATTTACACGTTAATTAGCAACACTGCTGACATGAAACATTATTTCCTTGTCTAGCAGCCCTGATATTATGCAGCATTCCAGAGAGGCAAGGCGGAGAGCTGTAATTCTGAAGTGGTGGTATTTTACACTCCTTGCTCAAGAGAAAATCCTGTGCAATGTAGGAGGGCAACAGCCTTTCAGACCCAAGTTTCAGACTGCCTTCCTTCAGGGAAGGAGTGCCTTGAGCGAGGGGGGAACGCTAAGCATCAGCAGGGAGGACACAGTGCTCCTAATATCCAACCTTGCATGCAAGAGTTCTGCCCACACAAGGACCCTCTGGTCCAGCCAGCGCCCATCTCATCAGCTCATCTGTTTAATGATTCCTTCAGTAGGTACCTACAAACCCTGACTAGGCACTACCATCAAGAAAGCCATGGAGAAAATCACTGAAAATAAATGAGTTCCCAGTGCTCATTGATACATTGTTCCACGTTTATAAATGCTGCCATTACTCAAATAATTAAAAAAAAAAAGTCTAAGCAGCTTCCACCTCTGTTATCTTTTCTACTTTTGCCAAAAATTGAACTTTCCAAACATTTAGTTTAATGAAAGACTTTTTGCAAAGATAAAAGATGTTTTGATAAAAATGTCAACAAAATAAATAATGCAAAAACAACTGGCTGCTTTGTGCTTTCCTTTTCTTTTAAATAAGACATTTTTCAGGAAGTCAAACTTTTCTTTTTCAAGATCATTTCAGGCAGCCCTCCAAAATCCTCGAGGTTTTGTTTCATTCAAATTTTTCCAACTAGGACATGATCACTGCAATTACGACTTTTTTTTTCATAGGAAAGAGATTCTTACATACTTTGGAAATACGGAAGAGGAAGCGGGACGTGAGGAAATGGACAGTGACGAAAATGTTAAGTCAATTTAGAAGAATAGAAACATCAGGGGATTATTAAAGACACCTGGTCTTGTGGAAAGATGAATGAAACAGCTTCCATGAGATACTGGACAACAAGGTGGAATTTATGTGCAGATGGAAGTAATTTATGCACAGTTGTTACACAAATGATCATTATTTATTGATAATAGATGAGCACATTTCATGGATCTAAACAGTATTCAAATACTTGATGTGTTTTAAGAGCAGCTAGGGTTTATTCTCCATAGCACAACTCACTGCCCTCAGGAATTTTGTCAAATTACATGGAGCTGCAGTGAAAGAAAAGTTAAAATGTAAAACAAGGGTAGTACAACTTAAAAAAAATAGACAAAGATTTCCTCCACCTCTTCTCAATTGTCCACAAATAAGTATTGGGATGTTTCTGTTCCACAGCATTAATTTAACCATCCAAGACAGGATGATAAAAAGCTCTGAATGACACAACAGCCACAACATACAGATTTTACAATATCAAAGATTGGCACCTACTTTTTCGATTGTGGATTTCAACCTAAGATTTTTTCCTCCCATTCTTGTTTCTGTTACTTCCCTCTCTATTTCTTCTCTGCCTTTTTAAGAAGGCAGAGGATGTCTTTAAATGACCACTTTTCAAGACATCTTTCACCTGTTCTTGCTTGTGGACGATGCTGTTGACCAGGTAAACACCGTAAGTCCCTTCCAACATGAAGTATTCTATGTTCTACTGGCACAGCTTCCTGAGCAATGGATGCATCGTTGGGAAGAAAAATAGTCTGGACAGCCCTTAAAAGATGGAACTTTGGGTTCCTTAAAAGGTCTAGGGATGAAAAGAAAAGCTGTCTAATCTTTAGCAGAAGCTAAGGTACAAAGTACTGAGAATCTATATAAAAAATTCACACCTGACATTTACAGTCCCATCAAAGCCCACTCAGAATCGGCACAGCACTATTTCTGTGCCTTCACAGGAAGAGGTGCTCTGTGTTTCTTCCTGGAAAAAGTACTTAAGTGGAAGGCCTTTTGTGCCTGAGCTGTCTGACCTTTCCTGCCGAAGGCCACTCGACAGCAGCAGGAACAGCACTTCAGTCTTTCAACTAAGACAAAAGATTGGTTTTAAGATTTTCTGTCATTGCTGCCTCTATCAAACTATCATTGTAAGACTAAAAGAAAAATCAGACACTCATGCTTCTGGAGGAGCTAAACTCCCCTCCCAGCCTCCCAAAACTGCAGGTGCAGTGCCACAACTTTTTATATTAGTGGATTTGACAAAAAGCAGAAGTCCACAGAAATCTTACTGGAAAGTGGTTTCTGCATGGGACAGCCATTAGGAAGTTGTCATAGTTCAGCCCCGATCAGGACCAGACTACGCAGTCTCTCTCTTGCTCCCCCCATCCTCCGAGAAAATAGGGGGAGATGATATAAGAAAAATCGCTCAAGGTTTGAGATAAGGATAGGAAGAAGTCCTTAAAGTTACCATCACGGGCAAAACAGACTCTACTTGGAGAAAACTATTCATTTATTTCTAAAACTAGCAGAAGAATGAGACAGGGAACAAGATGACCTCCCCTCACCCCTCCCTCTTCCCAGGCTTAACATTATCTCTACTACCTTCCCCCCCCTGAGCAGCACAGGGGGGAAAAGGGAATGGGGGTTGCGGTCAGTTCATCACGTGTTGTTTTACACCGCTACTTCGTCATTGGGGGAAGAACTCCTCACATTCCTCCCCTGCTCCAGTGTGGGGTCCCACCCATACGCCACAGTCCTTCGTGAAACTGCTCTGGCGTGGGTCATCTCTTCCATGGGGTGCAGTCCCTCCAGAACGGCTGCCCCAGGGGGCCCTCCATGGGCCACAGCCGCCTTCAGGCCTCCACCTGCTCCAGCATGGGCTCCTCCACGGGCTGCAAGTGAATCTCTGCCCCTCTGTGGACCTCCATGGGCTGCAGGGGGACAACCTGCTCCACCATGGTCGTCACCACAGGCTGCAGGGGAATCTTGGCCAGGAGCCGCATTACTCCTCCCCCTCCTTCTTCACTGACCTTGGTGTCTGCAGCCATTCCTC
>WHYT01016782.1:299575-350960 GCA_009806455.1 Tetrax tetrax
AAAAAAAAAAAAAAAAAAAAAAAGAAAAAAAAAAAACCCCAGAATCATCAGAGCAGTTCAAGGGATAGGGCTTTCCTCTTGGCCGTGTTTTCACTTTGACACTATCAAGTCTGTTCTTCTATAATCTGAAATAAGGAGTTTGAAGGAGAACTGGAATGGAAGCTTTCTTAAAGCCCAGTGGAGAGCACAGGGAACCACACGCTTTTCTGTTCAGTCAGGTATCCTGCACTACTTCTTGGGTAAAAAGGAACTGCATGAATGAAGGCTCCCTTCTTCCATCTCCTACCACGTCAAGCCTTACTTAGCCAGTAGTGTCCTGAGGAGTTTCACAGAAAATAAATGGATAAATGAGACTCTTTATTCTTGATAGCAACCCTTGAAAATATTTTCAAGTCTTTTTACATAAGAAAATGGCAGCAACAACAGAAGAACTAAAAGAACTTTTTGGTAATTCTGTAACAATATTTAGACACTACCTTGAGGAAATATGCTTTATTTGCAGTATGGAAAAATGGGTTTGCCTTGATTAAGGATAAGAAGTGTTCCAAAATTCTCCTACATAGTCCTACTACCATACATACTGGATGCCTCATGACAGTTTGGGAATAAATCACCACAAGCAGCAGACATTTGGCGTCACTGCCTGAGCAGATCCCCTACCACAGAACACTATGGAATGGATTTGCCTCGGTCTTTCCTCAGTTAAGGCAGTTATGCTTACCTAAAATAAAAAACTGGATGGAGAACCAAGGTGTTCCCTAAAACCTCCAATATCCACGAATTTTCTCTAGCATGGTGAATATTTATTATACAGAGTGAAATGGTTCAAGCTGTTATAGCCTAGTCCTCAGACAGGTAACTTCAAAGCTCCTCCTCCAAGTGAGGCAGAGGGGGCTCTGGAATTTCAGTCTGTAGAAGTCCAGGATTTCTCAGCTATCTTACTTGATACAAATTGCCTCATTTTTGTGAGGCAATTCACTTGTGTGAATCTAGTCCCCTGCTTCCAGATTTACTATATTTGTAAACACAAGCAAAACGAGAGCATTTTGACTCAAATAAAACATTCTGTTCAACCCAAAAATCAATGTTTTCAACTCATACATACAAATTAAAAATTTTTTCTTTCAGTCCATTGGGCCAAAAGGAAAAAGAGATGCTGCCAGTACGACTGGTTTCATGTGCACGCAAACCTGGGATGCACACTACAGCACTGATCCATCGTAAATTCGTATAAGTCAACTGTTTTAAATAACATGAAGAGCCCAAGATTCTGCCTTGCTGAAGAAGCAGCAAGCAAAAAATTATTTGGGATCAAAGCTGCAAACTACAAACCAGATTCAGTCAGCCCTCTGCTTCTGATAGGCAAGGAAATACAGATACAACGTCCCCTACCCATTCAGGGCAAAATCCAAGTACCACATATTGCCTTTGGCAAATACATGCAACGATGTGGATGGTGTCAAGGACAAGTTGTGCACTTTGATTCTTTCGATGTAAAAACTTCCATTCAACATTACTGTACAGGAAAACTTTTGCAAGGCGCTGCTTTCTCCTTTTATGAGCTTCAGTCCTGAACAATGTATTTGTACAATGACTCAGAGGAAGGTACTGCCTCTTGAATGTAAAGCCTACACTAGGCAACATGTTAGACACAATGGTTGTCTCAACTCTCTCCTTGAGCCATCGTGAAACTCTTTTTGGCATGGTGGCAGTCTGAAGCTCAACAACCTTTGAGTGCCTGGATGAAAATTCAGATTTGGTAAAGGAAAAGGCACAACGTCCAGTACACAAAGTCATTGTATGAAGGGAGCTCTTAAGGGAGGGAACCAGCCACTGTAGAGAAGTCTGGCAACAAAGGGTACAAGATACTTGTTTAACATGAAACCATCTGTGATGGCTGAACTAAACTGGACATTGCACACTGGATTTATTCTGGGCCTGGATTCTGATAGTCTCAGACGCAGCCCCATATGATAGGATGCTGAATCCACTGACTTACATCAGGAAAATCACACCTCTCACACTGCTCGGTGTGTGCACAGAACAGCCGCACGGAGTCAGACCAGAAGTCCATCTACTCCATTACACTTTCTCCAACAGCATACGTATAGGTAGAGTACAATGACATTATCAGTCCTTTATGTAAGATAAAAACTAAGGCTTCCATGCTTAAAATTATCTAACTGAATATTGCAGCAGTTTTGAATATCCCTTTCCAACTTTCCTCAGCTTTGGTCTACAGCTAGAAGGTCAAACAAAAGCCGAGGGGTATCAACCTGCCCAGATCTAAAACTGAACAGATTTCTGACTGCTTAGCGTCCTCAGACGAGCATAAAGACAGAGAGGTAGGCAGGAGTTGCAGCTTTAAGAGGCAAAAAGGCAGGGGGAAGCTGGACAACAGATAATCCTGCCCTGGATTGTCATAAACTGCCATTAACACGATCATGAAATCAGCTGTCTGAGCTTCCCTGTAAGCTGTTAGCTTTCACACGGCATCCTGTGCTCAGATCCTTTGCTGAGCTATTTCAGCACATTCATTTGCCAGAAAACCTGACTAAAGATTTCTCCCCCTCAACTGACTTTGCAGACTGAAATAGCTCAGTTAAGAATCTGTAAAAGCAGCTGCCAGAGGAGTTTAGGCTACAGTGAAACTTCAATCCAACCTGCTAACAGGGTATCGGCAAAGCATACTATACCCCCAATAAAGCTACCACTTCAAACCAGGAAGTCAAAGCACAACCAAGAGAAGAATAAGCAAGCCTTACACATACAGCCCACACAAGAAGAGTCACTCAGAGTTGAAGTTACTTCATTATATTTTGTACCCGCACAGAACTTTTCAGGATAAGCTTCCAAACAAGGCAGCACAAATCTAATACAGTGTCTCCCATATCGTACCTCTGGCAGCCTTAACTCTGCCCTTGAAATTTGATCTAGCCTGTCCTATGCCTGTTTATGAGTTAAGTGAAGAATCTGCACAAGACAACTGCTTACATTTTATCATATTTCTACACAGATCTTTCAACAGAACACTAGAAAAAAAAACAAAAAACAAACAAACCTCAACCTAACAGTAGGAGCACTGAAGTAAGCTAGACACTTCAAGAACCAATAATGATACTCTTAACTTGTGTTTCTAAAGTGGAATGTCAAAACTGAAATACTTGGAGCCTCGGCATTTGGTCACACTGCAGTTTGTGTTACTGAGTTTTAAATCAACACAATTTTGCCTTTACATTTAAGCAGGTATTATAGCCAGAGAAGCAGCAAAACAGTATGCATCCTTGAACTTTCATTTCCTAATTCACTTCTGAAATGCAACGTGGCACTACTGCAGCAATCAGCAGGCAGTCTAATGTTATGTACACAATTTCAAAAGCCTGATGGATACAGAATAGAATAAGTGTTAGTTCAGCGGAATAAAAATGTTGCAGCTTCACTAAGAACTACAAAATTTAAACAGGTTTTAGAAGAAGCTGGCTGCTTTACGTTAGTGCCAGAAAGTTTTCACAAGCAGCCTCTACACATCAAGCCCTCTTATTGCCTCTGTCAACAGCCATCAGAAATTTTAAGAGTCACCAAACCATTCTATAAGCAAGTTGTGAAGTTACACATTCCACCACAGAAACTAGTAAGTTAGTCTAATTTGCTGGGATACTAGGGACATCAACTCTCTATTACCAAGCATTTCTTATTCCTCTCCCAAGCATAAATAATAATAATAATCATTTTTAAAAAATCACATTCTCTCACATACACACCTTTGCTCCCCAAGCACCAACTGCAAGGCACAAGACCTGAAGAAAGCCATTAATAAATCAGTTTAAAGAGAGACTGCCTATCGCATAGAATGACAATGTAGTATTTTCTGTCAAAATAATCAAGTTACATCATGAATTTTGCATCAGTCTACTCAGGAGAGGTTTATAAAAATAATGACATGCAAGTAAGTATGTTAAGTATTATTATCTATCATTAATCATCTCACAACCCTGGGATAATAACTAGTGGTATTTTGAAGTGATCAGGTATCAAGCCTTGCTCTTTTTGCTAAGAGAGGCACTTGAGGGTGATATTTGGGTCATGCGAGCTATGGACTTTCGGCTGTCAGCACCAACACTGTATCACAGTTCACCTTCAGACACCTATATATTGCTTTGATCAGCAGTTACATTCTTGACAAACGCCAAGCTTATTAAGCACCTAGATGATGTACTTCACGGAGGAACCCATCCCTGCGCAGTTTCATTGAACTGAAACATCACTTGTTCTTTGACTTTTATTAAGTTCACTTAGGTTGACCAAATGAGCTTCCCTAAAGTAAACAGGGTTATAAAATATCAGGATGATTCTATCTTTAGGTGCTCAATAGAAACAAATACTTAGTTCAACTAGAAAACTTTAAAAATGACTTCAGATACAAAAGTGTAACAATTATACTGCGCGATACATCTTTATATATCACTAAGCCCATGAAACTTTAAAAAAAAGTTTTTGCACCATCAAGAACAGCCACAAGTCCTGAACCTCCATTCTTTACGCATCCTTGATCAGAGTAAACTGAAACTTGGGAATGCTTGGGATTCAAAATACCCTGAGCACATACTAGTGCAACACCACAAAGCATACATAATCCATCGGAAAATGGGGAAGGGAAAAAAAAAAAAAAAAAAAAAAAAAAAAAAAAAGCAAGAATCAGATGGTGCTTTATTATACAAGCATGAAAGTAAGTTCCTTTGGAAAATAACTTCTTGGGTGGACTTCTGGACCAGTGAGGTAGCCCAATGGGAGAGAAAAGAAGTGGAAGCAGAACTTGGTCCCCAGGCGTGATACCTGCCAGGCGGTCCCCGCGCCTCCCCGCGCCCCGGCGGGGACGGGACGGGTCGGGACGGGACGGGAGGGGAGGGGAGGCGCCGCGGCCCAGCCGAGGGCGAGGCCGGGGCCCCGGCTGCGTGGCAGCCCCGCAGGCCGCCCCCCGTGCGGTTGAGGGGGCCTGGCCCCCGCTCGAACGAGCCGTAAAGTGCAGCAGCAGAACACGATCCAGACAAAAGCAATGTAAACAGGTGACTGATATCGGTCTCTTTGTCCGCACCGCGGAGAAGGTGAAGCGCCGGCCTGCCCCCCCCCCGCTCCTCCTCCGGCTGCGGCAGAAGGGGCCCCCCGCGCCCTCAGAAAGGCGCCACGGGCAAGCGGCGCACCCGCACGACGGGAGACAAGTCCACGCCGAGGATCCGCCGCGCCCGGCGCCGCGCCGCCGTCAGGGTCCGCCGGCTCCAGACGCTGCCCCGCACCCGGATGGTGGGGAAGGTGGTGAGGCGGGGGGTGGCCGCTTTCCAGATCTCCTCCAGCGACTTGCCGCCGAAGGCCTCCCAGGCGGTCCCCTCCGCCCGGCTGCCCCGTTCGCTGTCCACCTCCTCGCCCGGCGGCCCTAAAGCCGCCGCCTCCTCCGCCTCCCCCTCGCCGCCGGGGCCGTCGGCCGCCGGTGTCGCGGCCGCCGGACGCTGGCTCCCCCGTCCCCTCCTGCGGCGCCGCCGCCGCCTCCGCCGCTTGCCGCTGCCACTCGCCGCCGCGGCCCGGCGCCTGGCGTCGGCGGCCGGGAGGCGCCGCTTGCCGGCGCGGCGGCGGAGGGGCCGTTCGGCCGAGGGCGGCGGCGGGTCGGGGACGACGGCGCGGCAGGAGGCGTATCCGTAGACGTCCTTGCTGCGGAGGATGACCGGGGAGAACTCGTGCTTGAGGCTGCAGAGGAAGTTCCACAGCTCCGAGTCGGAGCTCATGAACTCCGTGGACTTGGGCATGAAGAGCTTGAGGGCGTCGCCCAGCGCCTTGGTGCCGGCGAAGGAGACCTGCGAGCGCGAGTACACAACTTTCTCCGCCTCCCCTTCCAGCCCCCAGGCGGCGGGCGCCGCTTCCCCGCCGGCTGCCCCCGCCGCCGCCGCCGCCGGGGCTCCCGCTGCCGCGGCGCTCCCCGCCTCTTGGTTCATCTTCCCGGCTCCTCTCTCCAGCGCCGCCTGCTTCCTGCTGCGGGTCATGGAGGCAGACGGACGGGGTGAGGGGCGGGGAGAGAGACTCCGAGAAGGGAGAGAGAGCAGAGGCGAGGCGCCGGCCGCAGCTCGGCCGCCTCGGCGCACCCCGCCGCCTGCGCGCCGGCCGCTGAGCGACGATCGATATCCTGCCGCCCGGCACAAAATGGCGGGTTAAACTCCCAGGCGGGGACTGCGCGCCGGCCCGCCCTCCCTCCGCGCCTGGCGGTTGGCCCGTTTGAAACGCGTCGGGAGGGGCCAAGCCCCGCCCCCCCGGCGCGGTGGAGGCGGCCATTGGGAGGGCGGGGGGCGCCCCGCGGGAGGCCGAGGTGCGGTCAGCGAGAGGGGTGCTCCGGGGCGGTGGGACGGGACAGGTCGGCCTGGGGTCGTCTCTGCAACCAGGGGGCACTAGCGGGAGTGCCCCTGACCCCCGGTTCCTCCCACTTCCAGTATGGCGTCCTAGTTGGTGGCCCCTTTCCTCAGGGAAGGGCATGAGGCTGCCCCATGGCAGCGTGCCTGCAGGTCCGGTGCGACTGCGGTGCCATGTGCTGGCCTCACACCTCGCTGCAAGGACGAGGTTCTTCACGGAAATACATCTGTCCTGTTCCAGATGTTTTTTTGACATGCACCTGTAGGCCTGTAGGTCAACATCGTAAATCACTGAATCCCAGAACAGCTGAGTTTAGAAGTGACCTCTGGAGGTCATCACGTCCAACCTCCCTGCTCAGGCAGGGCTGCCTACACCAGGTTGCCCAGGGCAGTGTCTGGATGGCTTCTGAATGTTTCCAGTGATGGAGACGTCTCTCACTGGTGGCCAGGGATAGGACACGAGGAAGTAGAATGAAGCTGCATCAGGGGAAGTTCAGTTTGGACATTAGGAAAAGGTTCTTCACTGGGAAGGTGGCTGGGCACTCGGGACAGGCTCTCCAGGAAAGTGGTCATGGCACTAAACATGTCATAGTTGAAGGAGTGTCTGGGTGACACAGTCACAGGGTTTAGTTTTAGGTAGTCCTGCGAGGAGCAGGGAGTTGGACTTTATGATCCTTTTGGTTCCTTTCCAAATCAAGAGATTCTGTGATTCCACAATTCCACAACCTCCATGGGCAATCTGTGCCGGTGCTCGGTCACCCTCACAGTGCAAAAGTGTTTCCTGATGTTCAGAGGGAACCTCCTGTGCTTCAGTTTGTGCCCACTGCCTCTGGTCCTGTCACTGGGCACCACTGAGAAGATCCCAGCTCCCTCTTCCTTACACCTTCCCTTCAGGTATTTATATACACTGACGAGATCCCCCAGAGCCTTCTCTTCTCCAGGCTGAGCAGTCACATGCTGAGCATCTTTCCTCACAGGAGAGATGCTCCAGGCCCTTCAATGGATTCTCTCCTGTATGTCCATGTGTGTCTTGTACTGGGGAGCCCAGAACTGGAGCCAGCACTCCAGCTATGGCCTCACCAGCAGTGAATAAAGTGGCAGGATCACCTCCCTCTCAAGCTGCCGGCAGTACGTTGCCAAATGCAGCCCAGGACACTATTTGCCTTCTTTGCGGCAAGGGCACATTGCTGGCTCACGTTCAACCTGGTGTCCACCAGAACCCCCAGTTTCTTTTTTGCCAAGCTGCCTTCCAGCGGGGTGGCGCCCCAGCATGTACTGGTGCCTGGAGTTGTTCCTCTCCAGGTGCAGGACTTTGCACTTCTTGTTGAACTTCATGAGGTTTCTGTCAGCCCATTTCTCCGGCCTGTCAACAGTGAAATATTCACAGCGTCGTTGGGATTGGCTCTGCATCCCAACAAAGCATATCCCAAATGAAGCTGAAAAAACCTCAGTCTTTGTGTTGGTTGAGCCCTTTGTGAGAGTCACCAGCTTGATGAGTGCACAGCGCCGTTTCTTCCTGCATGGCACTGCTACGCTTACAGCTTTATAGCACAATTTTGTCAGCCATTGTGAAATCCCATGTCCCTCTAGACCACGCTTTCTTTCCGATCCGTCAGAAATTATTGTCACAGGGAAAGTGTCTTGTTAGGTTCCTGGATTGTTTGAGTTAAACCAGAGGTTTTCCAGCACCCAGAACAGCAAGGTGTTAGCAAGGGCAGAGGTGGTTTAACCTTCCCTACTAATCCTACTCAGGGTTTGATTAGACTCCTAACTAATTACTTTCTCTCAGCATCGGTAAAGGGCGAGGAATAACATTTTTCTTCATAGACAGTCTTTGTTCTGTAATTAATCTTTCAGTTTAGAATAGGGACATCTTTTATTCTCAGCTCATCAAGAACCTAAATTGGAATGTCTAGAAAGCCAGTCAAATAAGAGGCAGAAATTATGTGTAAGAAATTATTCCTTACTGCCAGCAGAAATAAATTAATTTTCTCCATAGTATAATTCGGCTTGTGTTCATGGGAAACTCAGGAATATTAATCCAAATAACCATTTAAAGTGGATATTAACAAAGCTATTTTAAATCTGCATGGGGACAGTCTCGAGGTGCAGCCATATTCTAAACCAGCTTTATAAATGACCCATTTTAAAAAAAAAAAACCTCTTTCCCAAAATGATGGTGTTAGTGTCATTTTAGTCAGATTCATTTCACAGCATACCTTAGAGCACAGTCCTGCAGGCAGACAGATTTAACTGGAGGAGGTATCCGGTAATGCAGAGGATAAGAGCCCGGAGCTGGAAGCATTAGGGCCAGGCATCTCTCGATCCAGCCGTGCTGCAGGTTGTCACGCTCCGGCGTAGGGGTGCCGGGTGGCAGCCATGGGGTGACCACAGCTTAGCAAGAGGCTCATCACCTGCTGGACCACAGAACCTGACCTGTGCGCACGTTCTCAGTGGCTGGAGCTCCCACAGTATCAGATTCAGCAGCTCAGCTGACCAGTGGGCCCTCCTTACACTGTGGAAACCCAGTTGCTCATAATCGTTGGCCATAACCTTTTTCCTGAAGTTACAGGCATTTCCAGCATGTGACTCGAAAATCATTGAGACAGAGAGAGGGAATTTTCAGCAAGTGGTAAATGAGTCACTGTAGCTACAAGTGAAAAGACAGATGAGTACATTTTTGTGTTAATCAGCGTTTATTAATTATTTTGACTTTTTTACTTCCAGTATGGACAATACCATTTTAAGGCATAGGATGTAATCTCCGTTTTACAACTTCATTATGAGTGTTCTGCAGTGTAACACTCTCCTTTTAATACCTTACAAAGTCATCTCAAGAAAATCCATGGTAATTGGCTATCTTTCAGTAATTTACAATAGCTCAGTACAGTAATAATGATGATAATAAAATTAATAATCCTTTGGAAGTGCATAGCTCTTCATTTTAATCATGCCACTGCTTATAAGCATTAATTATCACTCATGGCACTCCTGAGTTATGTAAGTAAATATTTCCTTTCTTTAACAGATGAATAAAATCAAGAAGTGGATTAAAATGGCTTGACTAAGATGTATAGACTTAATGACTTAATTTTCTATAGATCTTAATTTCTAACAGTCATTATTCTAAAAATATAGTGAATGTCTACATTGGAACAGAGAAGAGAAAAAAAAAACTGTAATCTTTGTTCACAATTATTTGGTAGCATTTCTTTTCTTTATAGAATTTTTGGGAAGGGGTGGGGGCAAAGTACCAATTGACAAATTGCTGCAGGGACACTTTATTTTGTTAAGTATTTCCTGCCTAGTACCAAAAAAATACTGGTAAATGCCAATTATTTAAACTCCTAAAAACGTTCTCTTTACATATGATCACCCTGAGTTTTGAGTCCTGCTGATAAACCCTAAAGTCCTGGATATGAAGTCACATCACTTCTGCTGCTGGGGCTTCTCCTCCAGCAGACTCATCGTGCTCTTCTACCCAGCCTTACTGTCCCAGACCTTTAAAGAGAACCACTCTTTTCTAATATCGTTACCTCTGCTGTTGAGAGGCTGCATTAATTGGCAGCCTGCTTTGGTTAGTTTTCTTCCTAAACGTCCTGAGCCTACTTTCAGGAAAGTTTGTGTGACAGTGCAAACATGACTCCACATCCATTTCGCAAGTGAACGTCAGATGTTACCTAAGAGTCATGGGGTGCCCGGGTCTGAGAAGTGCCCAGACAAGGACTGGCAAAATTCCTGAAAATATTTTCAGAGAGACACAAAAGCAAATAATGCACAAGAAGAGTCTCTCAATCAATTATTAGGAAGAGTAAGAATCGTGAAACCACTGTGTGTAGGAATCACAGTGGCAGACAAAAAAGGAAATAAGATGTTAGGAATTGCTGTGGAAGGGATTGGAAGCAAAACAGAAGACAGCATTCTGCTGAAAGCAAGTCCATTGTGCCTCCACAAATTTTGAATACCATGCGTTTCTAGGCTTACGGTCTCTAAAAGGATATAGTAATGACACAAAGAAAGGCAACTAGGATGAGCGGAAATATAGACAGAATCTCTCTGAAAAGTGATTAAATAGGCTAAGACTCTTCAGCTTGAAAAAAAACAGATGGCCAAGGAAGAATATGATAAAGGTTTATAAAACTGCAATGGTACAAAGAAGGCAGATAAGAAATTGTTATGTCTTAGTTTTCATAATCCAAGAATGACAGGAAAGAAGAGGAAGCTGTAGAGAAAAAAAAAAAAATTACCAAAACAACATACTGTTTTTCAGATTATTTGCAATTACTCTCTGGAGTTCATCTTCCAGCAAAGTTGTGGGTCTCAAAATGGAAAAATGTACCTCGGTACTGAACACAAAGGTGAGCTCATTGAGAAGGGACTGCAGACACTGCAGAGCACACCATTTGGAATGATTAAATGTAAATGGAAGAAAAAAAATCCATCAAGGGCCATTGTGCATAAAAACCAAGTCCAGCACCTTGGGCTTTGAAAGCCTGTAAGCCAAGGGCTAGGAAAGGAAGGAAAAATACATCAGGGGAGGTAACGCTCAATGTTTGCACCATTCTTACACACTCTTTCCCTAACCTTCCTCTTCTGGCCTGTGACACAGACAAGGATGCTGGACTACACGGATGCTGGAGCTGGCCATCATGGCTGGTTCTACACCACAGACCTGCTAGAAGACAGAAGAGGGCAATCACGACAATAAAAAGTACTGTTCCTTTCCCAGAGCTTTACTGTTGCAACAGCTCACAACAGCTGGAAGAACAAATTCTAGAACTACAAAGCAATGAAGCATTTGCAGAGAACAAAAGGCAGAGGTTACAGAGTCCATCAGCAGCCGAGAGCCACACTCAGGCAGAAGCTGGGCAAGGATGGAGCCTGAGGTAAAGTGTATTCCACTGGCTCTGATTATTGCATGCTCTTTTTTCATGTATTCCACTGGCTCTGATTATTGCATGCTCTTCTATTCGTAGCCTCAATACGTCCCCTTTCAAAATGGTGACTGACTATGTGCAGAGGGGAAGAAAGGGTATTTTTTTAAGTAAGCCTTTCATTTTAAAAGCATTCATTGACAATAATATTTGGAAGAGGAAAATAATCTCAAACATATTTTAGAAGAAGACTTTGATACATTCAAAAAAACCCTTAAGCAATAGTAAAAAATAAAAATACACAAAGATGCATTGCGATGCAGAAAGCACTCCTAGAATATATTTTAGTAGAAGCTGTTTAACATTTGTTTCCACAATCTGGGATATAATCTGTATATGATGCACATAACCATGCAAGCTGTGCATCACTTATATCACCATTGCCCCATTATTAATCAGTGCTGATAACGGCCATACTGGTGGCCACTACAGTCTTGAGGGTCGATAATGGTCTCTTAGTCTAAAAATTTAAGAAGTCCTACATTTATATATCCAAAGTGAAAACATTTCTGGCTAATCCTGATTTTTATTTCGTCTTATTTTTTCTCTTACTCCCTTCAGTCCACCTAAGCCATCTGCTTAACCAACCAGGTTGGCTTTGACTATATTATACTCCCAAATCTTCTGTCTTTTCTACCCCCGAAGTAGCTCACCTGATGGTAATTTTATTAGAGACAAGGTCGCAGTACTTTAACCACTGTGTCATCTTTGGAAACCCAGTGCCAAAGTGAGAGGCATAGTGGTAGCCACACTGTATTGCCTTCACCAGTTAAGCTGGTAAGGTGAGTGTCCTGGTTCCGGCTAAGATAGAGTTAATTTTCACAGGAAGCTGGGAGGGGACACAGCCAGGACAGCTGACTCAAACTGGCCAAAGGGATATTTTATACTATATGATGTCATGCTCAGTATATAAAGCAAGGAGGATGCCGGGGGGCAGGGCGGGATCGCTGCTTGGCAGCGGGCTGGGCATTGGGTTCCAGGCGGGGAGGAATTGTACTGTGAATCACACACTTAGTATATTCTTTTATTGTTATTGGAGTTGTTTTCCCCTTGTTTTCTCTTCCTTTGCTGTCCTGTTAAACTGTTTTTATCCCAGCCCACGAGTTTTGCCTGTCTTTTTCCCGATTCTCTTCCTCATCCCACTAGGGGGAGGAGTGAGCAAGCGGCCGTGTGGTACTTAGTTGCTAACTGAGGCAATGAGAAATCAAATGGGGGGAAGTAGTGTGGATAGAGCATGGAGGTTTGGGAAATTGAATATGATAGTCTAGAAGGGAAAAACTGCAACATTCTTCTTCTAGAATAAATGTTTCCACAAATTACAGTGTTTCAGAGTACCTATTGCATTTTCTATTCCCACCTCTTTTATTCTAGGACAGTTTCCAGATGGAGCTTCAGAAGGAGGATGCAGCTCTGCAGGTTTTCAGGCTGCAGGAAGTGCCTGGACCCTCTCACTGGGGCGGGGGCAGTGAGAGGTGGTTTTTTAACCTGCAGGAGATGTGCCATTGGTGAGAATCTTTGTCACCAGGTAAAGGAGAAGATGTCACCAGACTGTACAGCAACATAAGAAAAAACATTTTTACTATAAGTGTGATTGTACATTCGACCAGGTTGCCCAGAGAGGTTGTGTAGTCTCCATCCATGGAGATGTTCAGAATGTTACTGGACACGGTCCTGAGCAGGCTGCTGTAACTGACCCTGGTTTGGCAGTGGGGTTGGATTAGATGATTTCCAGAGGTCTCTGCCAACCTCCACAGTTCTTTGATTCTATGATTCCTCTGAGTAAGAAAAAGCAAACCTGTTCTTTTTTTTTCTTCCTTTTACTCTCTTTTTTCCTTCTTTTTCTAATAGTATAATTTATGCTGGAACATTCTCCTTCTTCTATTTCTTCAGTTACTTTCTGTCTAAAATATGTTTCTTAATGTGCATTCTTCCAATGATAATCCTAATTTACAAAAAAAAAAAAAATTATCTGCACTACTTTCCAACGTAGGACCAACTGCTATGTTTTCAGTGAAAACTATATGTTATCAAAGCTGTAGAATTATCAGTTAGTGGATCAGTCTACTACTCCTTTCTGACTATAATTTCAACACAAGAAATACATTGCTAGAGAACATGGTTGTCGCACATCATAGACCATATCATCTTGCAATATTGATCACACTGTTTCCTGAGGCGTTCTATTTTAAGTACCAAGACTGTTAAAACAAACGTGAATTTCATTCACTTGTCTCAAACCAGACAATTTTTAAAGCCTACTAACAATTATTTAATAACCTGACTAATAAAATCTTATTTCTTGATACCAAATGTTACCAAGCATGTCAGTTCAAGAATTCTTTTCATGATACACTCCAGCCTGTGTTTCCATTTTCCTTCCTACCAGATTTGTGCATCGATGAGCTGACAGTAGAAATTCACTCCAGAACAGTGGGAGCATGCAATTGATTTTTTTGTTGTTGTTGTTGTTGAACTTGCCACAGAATACAATGCAATGTTTATATTGGATTTGTTTTATGCTGGCCTAAAGTGGACACGATACGTGATCCAGCATAAAGTCCATGGAGAGAAAGTTACCCTTCAAAATGCTCTGAACAACCCAGAGCGAGGGAGGGGATTCTAGCTCGGCTCTGTATGCCATATGGATGTGGCTTTATTAAATGGACACTTACAGCAGCTTTACTGTGTCATTGGGCCACGTCTTAGTCAGTCTTCCTCTTTGTTCACATGAATCTTGCAAACCTTACTGCCCGCTGTGGCTGCTGTAATAGAAAGTGATAGAGCCTGATTTGTTATTTCAGCTTGTCTCTGGCACTTTCACAGGGCAGCGGAGAGTGAGCTTCAGACGCCGGAGGTGGAAAAGGGTCTTGATCTCTGTTTAAGTGGATGCTGTAAGCACTCGGTTATTCCGTGCGTGCTGGCTGTTAGCATTAACACCTCTTTTGTTCTCCAAGTTAGGCACGGGCTTCAAAAGCCCGGAAGGCTGAGCTGTACCCCTCTCAGTTTCCCCTGCTCAAGGATCAAGGACCCGGCTGCAGATGGGCAGGGGGCTCGGTGGCCCTGGGAGCTGGCACCAGAGACCTGGCTTGGGGAGCAGTGGGGGTGCCGGCTCGCTTAAGATGAGCTGAATGACTTTACTAAACCGGCATCCTGCCCCGGCTTAAAACCTGCCAGAGGTCTGCCCATGTTACTGATAGTTGTAGCATTTGCTATTCCTTGAATGGATTTCATAGGTTATTCGATGCAATTCTAGTTCAAAAAGCCCAAATTGTGATTTATATCCATTTCCCAAAATATTCCAGTAATTTAGTTTGGTAACACTTGGCTGCTCGTATTCCTTAGAATCCATTTAAAATTACTGTGAATTCACATCAGCACAAAATAAATATCTAAACTGAACACATTAATTATCTGAACACATTAATTATTTTTACCAATTTCGAGAATATTACTATAAAGAAAGTATAAAATTAGATAGATGATACCCTGAGAAACTGAGCTTTTAGATGGTACGTTTTAAAATGAAAGTAAAGATACTCCGTAGCTGTAGATACTCTTCATTTCGGTACAGACACAGTGACTGATGCTAGCAGAGGTTTTTACCCTGTACATGATCTGCATTATTATAAAGTCTTCCCTCAAAAGACAATAGTATTCAAGGCAAGTTCATCCCCAGTGAACCTGCAAAGGCTCCAGGTGGCTGACTGGCTCATTCACCAGTATTTTAAAATTATCTTTCAGAAATGCAGTGTACTATTTAATGTGTTTATTCTCATATAAACAGATATATATTATGAATGCTACCAACAATTGCATTCAGTATTTTCCAAAATATGCAAGTGCCCTAAACTTTCATTATAAAGTGAAGAAGTCATCAAAGTTAATAAATCATCCACATTCGATCCCCATTCCCCTCAGCTACCTTTGGAAGGCTCCTCCAAATAAGAAATAGTAGTGGTTTAATCTTTTACTAATGTAATTAAAGCCATGCTAAGCCCTAGTGCAGTCACCCACTCCAGTTTGTGTGGTGTATTTTAGTTTATTTTATACTGGCCCCTATTCAATTTAAGCTCAATGAGCCATTGTTATTCACATTTACGAGTACCCACATAAGGGTTAGCATTGGTTTAATTAAAGCCATCTCATTAAGCCACAGTTTTCCCTGTCCGTTATCATTCTCTTAGATCTGCATTTTAAGTCTTAAGTTTTTGACACGAGGAGCCTAAAGTTAAAGCCCCAAAGCATTGTCTGGAGGGAGCTCCTCAGTGCTTATCATTTGCAATTCATGGCCTGAGCCATTCATTATTCCCTTGCAGGCAATGCGAACTGCAAATGTCCCCTCACTTCTGAAAAAGTGGTCATTACTTAGAAGTGTAAATGAAGACGCCAGAGGCTAACCTCAGGTCCTGTCTGAAACAAAGACTGGCGTCTTTAATCTCTGGACTGTAGCAGTGGATTGGACATCTCCTAATAGAGAAATACTACATTTATCCTCAATATTACGTATTACATGCACCAGAACTATTTTTCCTTCCATATTCCTCATACTCTCCATTCCTTTTCTAGCTTCTTCCTGATGGTCCCTCCCTGACTGAAAGCTGAATCACTGAAATTCCTGCTCCCTTGCTTCCTGCCAAAATGGGCCAGCGTTTCCAAAAACATCACTTCCTCCCAGTGACTAACATCTTACAATATAGGTTTGCTTTGCTTGCTGTGTGTCCTGGTTTATCCCACAGTGGTTATAGAATTAAACACTTCAGTTACAACGTGAATATGATAATATGCACATTTTTATATGCATATGTCACATATATGACATTAGCAAAGGAAAAATTAATTAGGAAAGAAACAATAGAGAAAATTGAAAAGCTGAGACTCCAGGACTGATGTCATAATTGTTGATAACAAAGAATTTTATCACTGCTGGAAATGGTTGCCAGATAGAACCTGTATTTGCACGAAATTAAAAAAAAAAAAAAAAAAAAAATCTACAGTCTATCGCACCAAGGCAGAAAGCTATAGAATGGCTTTTCCTGGTGGCAAGAGCATCCTAGCAGACAGCTCTTGTGCCAGGAGAGGTCAAAACACCTGAAGATGGAGAGCTGGCCAATTGTAGAAATGTGGAAGGATTAGAAAGGGATTAGAAAATGAGCAGAGAAAGACAAGTAGGTTGCAAGGAACTGGCTCTCCCAATGGCAAACTAAATCAGGCACACTTTTTGCTGAAGTGTCTGATCTAAGCTAGCTGTTAGGGTGACTACGAGTATTTCATCCATTTATCTCCACTGATTTTAGAATAATTTTATGACTAGTTTAGATAGCTAATCTCTGGGAGTCCTGATTAAAGTGAAATCGATTCTATCACAAGTGTAAATATATTTTCAGTCAAAACTGATCATTTCCTTCAGCCAGCCTCTGCTTTAAATTAACCTCCACCAGTTATGTGATACCCAGAGAAGAAGTGGAGAGATCTGTAGAAAAATTAATAAATTAATAAATAAATAAAATTAAATAAATCGGTCATTTCTAAATCAGTCCAGTTCCCATACAGCCTTCTCCAGTCCCTCCTCATGGACTCTCTTCCACTGCATTAGCTTTCCTAGAAGTGACTCATCACTTCATATCTGTGTTCAAATCCCTACTTACTCCCACTTTGAACGGCATCTCCAGGTTCTAATTCAGAAACATGCCATTTAGTTATGGTGGTTAAAAATTTGGTGGCATTATTTGCAGCAGTATGTCATGTGCTGATATTGAAGATGAATGAATCTAGAAAAACTAGGTAAAAGTTTTCACTGGGAAACCGTTTGGATATACAACTCCTAGTACAGACTAGAGCTACTGGTTATCTGGCACATCCATCCTTGTAACTCTGCCTTACATTATCACTTTTCAACCCAGTTCTCTCAAACTATGGCTGTAGTATTGCTTTAGTATAGCTCGTTGGCATACTGTATTTTGTAAAGCTGACTAATTATTCACCAGTAGAAAAATATGAGCCATGGTCTCCCAAAAAAACCTGTTGTTCGCCCTCAACTGTTGTTTACTTTGGATTTATCACTGAAATAATTTCTGAAAACCTTGACCTCTGCAGCAAGATAAAATACTTGTGAAATTTTGAAAATATCTTCAGGATAAAAAACGTCTTTCCTGCCTCAGCTCAGCTGACATGGAAATATACTTCACCATGTCTAACAGCTTCTGCATTTGAAATGCAGAGCTCTGTAAGACAACAGGAACAGTGTCAAGGGCAGTACAGGCAGACTGCTCCACCAAGGAAAGTGTGGAGGCCAGGAGCTGAGGGGGACAGCAACGCGAGCAGGAGCATTGCCTAGCTGACAAGGTGTTGGGAAGTTGAGTCGGCAGCTCTGGATCAGAAGCAGGTCTGGAGGCAGCGATCAGAGTCAGCCTCAGGCCATTGATGGGCTGGAAGGTTTGTAATGATGAAGCAGGTCTGAGGTCAATCCAGGGAGTCAAGGCAGCAGGTCCAGATCAGAATGAGAAGGTCCAAGAGGAGGTGCAGACGTAGCTCCTGAGGAAGAAGGGGCAGGCCCTCTCTCTTAATTTCCTTCACAATAGCTTTTATCAGTGAAGAGGCTGAGCTTGGCTCAGCCAGCTAAACTTCTCGGAGCCGCAGGAGGCACAGAGGGCTCTGACAATGGTGTGTTTGGTTAGAGTGAAGGTCCATCTGTGATAGCAGCCAGCTGTAGAAAAAAAAACTGGCTTCACCCTCTTTGTTTTGTTCCGTAGGCCAGGCACTCTCACTGAACAAAAAGCTTTGCTCCTAGCTGTCTTTCTCAATATTTTCTTCTCCCATAACACCCAAATAAAGAGAGGTAGAAACAAGGAGGAGAAGAATGAGCACTACCATGGCTGCAGCCCTCAGGGCTACCACCATCAGCATCAACAGTGTGAGAATTGCCACCACCATCTCCCATTATGTCTGGGAAGAGCCAAGAACTCTGCGACTACCTGCTGCACACAGCCCCTTAATACAGCAAAACCCACAAATCATCACCTGAAGAAATAGCTCCCACCATTCCCAAATTTTCCTCAGTGTCCCCAACGGCTACTGGGGCAGCCTTATTTTCTACTGGTATGCTCTTTTTCCTCTGTTTTTGAATTCAATATAACTTGAGCCCCATCTCTTGTAACAGGAAAAGTATTTGTTTCATAACCATTTGGCTTTTTTTTTACTGAACTTCATCATATTTGCTGTATCCCTTTTGCTAATACCAGCTATTGCTTCTCCCTTCCCTACACCTATTGCCTCCTCTTTAGCATGAACAAAACCCATCCACCTTTCATTTCCCCTCTCTCTAATGTTTCTTTTGCACATAGTTCCTCTTTCTCTCAATCCATTTTAATTTTCTGCTTTGCCTCTTCTTTCATTTTTCTTTCACCTGTCACCAAATATCCTGGTTTCAGCAGGGATGGAGTTAATTTTCCTCCAGTAGCCAGTGCGTTTTGGATTTCATATATGACGAATGTTGATAAATGCACTGATGTAATGAGTTGTTGCTAAAGAGACCAAGGACACTATCCGGCTTTCCAGGTCTTGCTAATGTGCAGGTGCAGGAAGCTGGGATGGATATAACCAGAATAATTGACCCAAACTGGCCAAAGAGAGTATTCCATGACATAAATGGCATGCTCAGTATAGAAGTGGGGGTTTCCTGCATGGCAAGGGGCATTGCTGGCATCACTCTCCCTACTTTGCTGGCTCCCTTTTGCTCCTTTGCTGGCTGCTCGGTTTTGTTTCCATGATCACTGCTCAGGACGGGCTGTATCGGTCATTGGGATATCAGGTAGTGAGAAATCATGTATTGCTTATTTTGTATCTTTTAGTATCCTTATATCCTGTTATTATTGTAATTTTCCTTTGCTACTCTAATAAACTGTCTTCATCTCAACCCATGAGTTTTCCTTTCTCCCCAGTTCTCTCCCCCATCCCGCTGGGGAGGGAGAGCAAGAAGCTGTGTGGCGATCAGGGCTAAACCACCACACCAAACCATGTCATTCCTTTCCACCTGCCTACAGGCAAAGGGTGAGTCACATTGTACACCTCTTGGCTCCTGCTGCTTGACATGGTGGACAGTCATAGTCCAGCTGTTCTGAGTGCTGAGGTGGTGGTGTTGGTGGGGGTTCAGCAGTGGTAACAGAAGTGGTGCAAATGCAGCTGCAAGGTGGAAATTGTGTAATGCTGCAGAGGTGCCCTGCTTTTCTTTCCTTGTATAAGTCTTGTGAGGGTGCAAGAAGAAAGCTCCAGCCTACTCCTACATGCCCCCATTTCCCTCCGTTTGTTTGTGCAGGATGCTGCGGGAGAGAAGATCCTCTAATCTCAGGTGGTGGCAAGTGGTGGCCAGCAGCTGGGCTAGCATCCACATTTGGTGGAGTGCTGCTGCTCTAGAACGGAGAGGCTGCAAAGTTCTCCTCCATGACTGTGCTCAGGCTTCCCACAACCCGTGTTCTTTTAGCATTCACAGCATCACCTGGCCAGGAGCAATGTGGGTCTCCTAGGTCTGGAAACCAGCGGCTGGGGTTTAGGTTACTCTGGAAAGAATGGCAAGAAGGAGTATAAAGGAAGTATAAAGAGTTTTAAGGAGACCTACTGAAAGGCTAAGGGCAACAGTCCAGAAGGATCTATTTTACGAAGAAACAGACTACATTACTAGTACCACAAACTCAAGGCCCAAATGTGTCCAGTGCCCAGCGCAGGGCCGAAGACATTACAAAGAGGAGGAGATCAAGAGTGAAACTAGATGCTTCAGAGTGGGTCAACCAGAAACATGCGGTTCAGTTATACCTTTTTGGAAGGAACATTTGTAGTTGCTGTTGGCAAAAACATTCTCCCTGGCTTCACAAAAACTGTACAAAAGATACGATGCCTCTAAATGGCTGTGGCCTTCCTCGCACTGCAACAGCAATGGCTTGGAAAGCACCATGTACTGCAGCTGGGCAGCAGTACACACTACTCTCACTCCTTTGGTAAGTATGTATCTGCACAATGAGCAAAGTTCCTGAAATGAGATTTATCATAGACAGACAGTGAGGGGCAAATCCTTTCTGTGCTTGCATTTGAATTCATTGGCTTTGGTGTAGCACTGGACTGAGTGCTGAGGATACTCCTTCTCTAGCATTGATTGTCACAATTCTTCCTAAATCTTTGAGTAGCATGAGACTTAGCAAGCTGTAGATCAAACATCCTCCTCTCTCCAAGGGGCAAATGAGTCCAGGTGATAGATTATTTAAGCAAAATGGCATTATTAGTAAAGGACAAGAGATCAAAATAGAAAATACCAGTATGCAACTGTAAATCTGTGGTACAGCCTTTCAAATACAATATGCAGGTCTTCTCAATAGCTTTGGTATAGCAGAAGTAGAAAAGTTATGAGGAAGAACTTCAACATGATGAAGAAGCAACAGGATGGTTTCTATACAAGGTATGACTACTTGGATTTTTACCCTGTGAAAAATAGGGTTGTGACAGAGAGGGAAAATAATGAGTGCATAGGAAAGACAGATGGGGAATGGTTATGCGCTGTCTCTCACAATGTGAGACCTAGAAGGCATAAAATCAAATTCTCAGGTGGCAAATAAAAGAGACACTTTTCTATGCAGTGCATAATTAAGCTGTGGGACTAATTGCAAGATGCCTTGGGTTTCAAAAGCTTACATGTTTCAAAGAACAACTAGACAAATTTATGGCTGAAAATAATCTACCAAGTACTATCACAGGAAATCATACCACAGGCTCAGGCCTCGGTCTGGAAGTGCTGGTGAGAAGCCTAGTTGTCTCCCCACGATTAAGCTCAGAGGACAGCCTGGAGATGCTGATCCTCCTGTGGGTGCATAAGCAGCAGTTGTTGTACTGATGATGATGAAAATAATAATTAACATTACAGGGCTAGATAAAATTATAGTTCTGAAGGATACTGCAACAGGGTGGACCTAATTTGAGGATGGGAAAGATGGCAGAGGCAGGGGCCCAGGGTTCCCCTCTAGCATGTTAAAAGTAAGCCAAATAAGCCATCTATCTTGTGATTTTTGTTTACAAACTTTGCACTTATTAACTTAAAAAGGAATAAATGTTGGTAAAAGGCATCTGTCATGATTCTGTAGCCCATAAGCAGGCCTCAAACACTATTATAAGGCGGGGAAAAAGATAAAAGGAGATTCTTACTACAACCAGTTTTAACTGGGAATGTTAGTACAAGATGGTACCTACCGAGCAAAGTAGTTTAACAAGAGGAAATAGAAGCCTAGAAGGCTGACAAAAATATCCAACTTGTCTTGTCCTAATGCAGCGAGTGAAGGATGTAATCATGTACTTATTTTAGGCATCTAAGTTAGATGCTGAAATGTGCATGGAAAATGCATAACTCTTCAATTAAAGAAAAAAAAATGTGGCCTTCTAGTTTCAGATGTTCTGAATCTGTGTTTAAAATCGGCTGAAGTAGGTAGTGTGCGTGCCCCAGGATGGCATTCTTGTCTTTTTCCAGGCACCGATGTACAGTGTATTCTTTTATTTTCTAAGCATTAGCTGCACTGAGGTGACGCAAGGGAATTCTTCTGAATCTACTACAAGCAGGAAAAATATTAAAGGCCAGAATGAGACAGTCATCACACTTCACCCAATGTAATGGTGTGTGAGGGATTTCAGTGATGGTCCGTGTAGGGCCACTGTGGGAAATTGCAAGCTGCACACAGCTGCGAGAACGCAACCTTGGAGAGGGGAGCTAGGAGGATTGTTATCTCAGAGAGGGGAGCTAGGAGGGTTGTTATTGAGCAGTATGTCGCTGTTATCCGGGAACCGCCGTTAGCCAGCACAGCACGTACTTGGCAGGCCTTGCTGCATGCGCTGGCCATGTGTGCACCAACGCCTGGTCAGTGCTCTGCCACTGAATCTGCTGAGGGGATAAACAGAGGCGGCTCGGAGCAGAGGGAGAGAGAAAGGACCCAGAGCACACTCTACAAACAACAGGGGACGTCCTGAAGGTGCTGCACCTACCTCCCTTCTCTGCTCTGACCCCGCTGATCATCATCCTCCTGCTCGGCGGTGTCTCCGGCTTAGTCGGGTTGGTAAGACTCTCACAAAGGGAAAACAATATGCTGGTAACTGCTTATGCTAGTACCTGTAACTGCTTATGCTAGTAACTGCTTATGCAAGGCTGTAATAGAGTAATAAATACTGTTGTGCTTTTAAATAGCATATGTTGTGTGGACTTTGTGCATAGGAATCCTATGAACTGGCTACAAATGGACATCAGGATCAGCACAAAGCAAAGGGTGAACAAGGGAGATAGCACCCTGAAGAGATGCCTGTCACTTCCCCGAAGAATTTTTGACAGAATGGGGATCAACCAGGGGCAGGTGTTATACAGATATTCACTCTGGTTACCTGTGGGAAACACTGGAAAACCCTGGAATCCAGCATCCTGTGCACCAGGACAGGCAGATGTGGCCATCCACCTGTGCACAGTAAACCTCCCTGCTCTGTGTGTTGCTCTGAAACTAAGGTCAGCCTTAGGATACCATGCTTCAGTTGATACCAAACAGTTGTGATCCAGTTTTGAGTCCAGCATACACATTTGTAACTAGCTGTTTGCAGCTGGCTAGCCATCTGCCTGCAAAGATTCCAATAATATCAAAGTTATTTTACTAACACTACATTTCTTAAAGAATGGATTTGGTTATGTGACACGTGGCTGTATGAGCACTTGTAAAAAATGCAAGGCATTGAATCCAAACCATAAAATAGAAAACTCTCTTAAAGCATCATAAAACAAATATCAGACAAACAGTAATATGACAACTGACTGAAAAGGAATGGGAATACACCCTACTTCATTGCACAGTGCTATATTCCTCCACTGCAGTCTAAAATGTCCTCATCTGGATTCTTGCCATTCGTCACTGCAAGGCTGTGAGCACAACACATCTCCTGTTTGTGTTACCACCCCTGCCCAGCCCATACGAGTCATTGACCTCCTAGCTGCCTATCCTACATCACCGATGCCTTCACCTCACCTCCCTGCATAAATTTCTTCCTTCTCCTGATAGGTACTTTGGAGGTCACTGCGTGCGGCAGCAATACGCATGACATTGGCTTCATTAGCGTTGTAGGCAGAACCGTCCTGCCTTTGGCCCAGCCACACCCTCTCCCTTGCTGCAGAGCAGCTGGGCACAGTAAGATCTCTTTCCCTACGCAGGACAGCTCACCGGCCTGTGCTGCTCCTGTGTCTGGTGGGAACGGACCAAAGGCAGGAGCATGCCCGTGTCAAACGTCCCTGGCTGAACATCTCAGTAAGCTACACCCACTCCAATCAAACCAAGCCAAGTGGCAGATATTTTCTCTTTCTAGAGCGAAACAACCAGCTTCTCTGCTTTCCTCTCTTTTCTCTGGGAGAAAATAAACTTTACTGCAGGCTTTTCTTCAGCTTAAGCCCATCAAGTGAGTGCTCAAGAGCAAATCTTGCAGCAGCACTGAGGCTCCCAGCGGGTTCAGCTCTCCCTGTTGGAAATAAGTTGTTCTTCCCTCACTAGAGCTGGCATTTGGAGTTTCTTCCTAACCAGTGAAGGGCTAAGACCACCTGCAACTTAGCAAATACGTTCCCTCTCCTATGGCCAGTGACTGAGGGCAGGGCAGCAGGGAGGGCAGTGCCACCACCAGCTCCATAGAGACTGTTCATGCTTCTACCCACCCATACAGATTTTCTGGAAAACTTTTTAATCCAAGGAGGCTTTTTTTTTGAGGTTTTGGTATTATTCCAAATGTATTTAAGACTTATTAATAGAGGTATAACTTTTTAGATTTGCCACCTTTCAACTGAAAGCTAGAGGATTCTTAAAGCATGCAATTTTCTCCAGAAAAGCTGAGTGTTGAAGCTAATTCATACTGCTGACGGCATGCTGTTCAACTTCATGTTGTTCTCCAGAAACTGTGACTTCTCCTTTTTAAAATATCATTTCCCATGAGTCAGCATGCAATTCTATGGGTATGCTTTTCTTTCTCCTTTTTTGAATTCAATATGACTTGACCCCCTTCTCATGTTACTGGGAAAGTATTTATGTTTCATAACCATTTGGCTCCTTTTACTGAACTTGATAATATTTGCTGTATCCCTTTTGCTAATATCTTGACTAGGATCTTTACATCTGAATTTAATAATAACTTTGTCCTGTACTCTGCTTCTTTCTTAGGGATAACTGTTAGCTTATGAGCCTGAATAAAAGCTGGCTCATCGGCCCCCCATCAGATCTGCTGGTGCTGTGAGGGTGCAGAGTTTTACCACCCTCCATGGTGATATTCTGGTAGATAATATCCTGTCGTAGATATCCCATTGTGTCACATAATTAGACTGTCAGTAGCTTTCACTTAAGAGTTTTCAAAGATTTTTACCTGAGAAGCTGTGGAGAGAAGGTGGCCGCACACAGGCAGAGGTAATAGGCTAGGCTGGGTGCGGGGGAGGATTTTAACACCTCTGAGTTCATGTTCAGCACCACACATGCCAGGCTTACTATTTCTGACATCACTCACGCAGCCCTTCGTGCTTGGGATCGTTATCTGATTCAGCTAGCAGGAGAATTAAAGTATATAAGTTCCTCAAACCTAGCCAATGCACAGCTGAGAGAACGAAGAGCGCAGTGCTGATTGAAAGGTTTGTCAGAAGCATGGCCAGTGCTTGTGCTCCTGAGTACGCGTATAGGGTAGGGAAACATTTTGCTGAAAATGGAGTCAGGAAGACTCACGTTGCTGGGAGATTACAGCAGCCAGAAGGCTTGAACTGGCCCCAGCATCAGCAGCCACCTGTCAAGCAACTCATGTTCCTTGGTGCTGATTTCAGACTGACCTCGTATGTGAGAGACACCTGTATGTTAGTGGCCTTAAGATCATAGAATCACAGAATCATAAAATCATTAAGGTTGTAAAAGATCTCTGAGATCATCAAGTCCAACCATCAACCTAACACCACCATGTTCACTAAACCGTGTCCTGAAGTGCCACATCTACATGTTCTTTGAACACTTCCAGGGATGGAGACTCCACCACTTGCTCGGGCAGCCTGTTTCAGTGCCCGATCACTCTTTCAATAAAGAATTTTTTCCTAATATCGAACCTAAACCTCCCCTGCTGCAACTTGAGGCCGTTTCTTCTCATCCTATCACTTGTTACTTGGGAAAAGAGACCAATATCCACCTCACTACATCCTACTTTCAGGAAGTTGTAGAGAGCAGTGAGTTCTCCCCTCAGCCTCCTCTTCTCCAGACTAAACAATCCCAGTTCCCTCAGCCTCTCCTCATAAGACTTGTTCTCCAGACCCTTCACCAGTTTCATCGCCCTTCCCTGGATGCGCTCCAGCTAGTCAAGATGTCAGCAGTCTCACTGGTCTGCACGGCACCCCTGGATATGTGAACTTTGCTGGCCACCCGCAGCTGTAACCCCTGGCAGATGCAAGTTGGAAAGCTGTTGGAGACCTGAGGTCCACGTCTGAGCTCCTCAACCCGAGCTGTCTGCTCAGCTCTGGCAGTGCCCTGGCTCAGGGCGGCGGGCAGCCAACAGGCACCGGCACCCCTGACAGCCCGACCTCTCTCTGCAAGAGAAGCCACCCTTGTTCCTGTTCTGCTCCTCTCTGCCAAGCCGTGCCCAGCGCTGGATTGAGGTGCTTGCGTGACATTTTACGTGGTGGCTCGGTGGGATGTGCAAGCTCTGCTGACGCTCACTCTGGATGGCACATGGAGCTGTAGCACAGATGTGCTGAAATACCATCACAAACTTTTCCGTAAACACACAAATACTTTGCATTGCCATACCCTAAGGATCTTAAATTACTTCAGACATTAACGAACGAAAACATACAAGAGCCCCGTGGGTGACGTTGGTGAGTAACATTGTTCTCCACATCCCACGGGAGAACCGGAGGCAGGCGGGCAAAGAGTCCCAAAGCCTGTCCTTGCGGTCACGTTGGGAGTGTGAAGGACGCCCAGACCCACCGCCTCCAAAGGCTCCTCGTAAGAACCCGTTGCCTTCCGGCTTTATTTCCAAGGGCCATGAAAACAAGCGGGAAGAGGACACGCTCTGTAGAAATGCCGGACAGCACGTACGGCCTCCCCGGCGCGCCCTGTCCTCGCCCCCCTCGCCCAGCCCAGCAGCTCAGGCTCCCGCAGGCTCCGCCGCTGCCACCCCCGGCCCGCTGGCACCGAGGCCCCGCCCCGCTGTGGCGCGGAACAGGGCCGCGCCCCGGGCCGCGCAGCCGCAGCCGCAGCCGCAGCCGCAGCCGCAGCCGGAGGGGGGGCGGCGCTCCCGCCGGGCCAGCAGGTGTCACCACAGCACCAGGGTCGCCTCTGTCCCGGCGCCGTGACGCAATGGCGGCGCGGGCCGGGCGGGGGGTGACGTCACACTAACGTAATCGTCACGGCTAGACATACGCCTCCCAAGGCTGATTTAAACCCGCCACCATGGGCCGAACCCGGACTTGTGTTCCATTTCCTGGCAGGTCACAGTGCCCGAAATCGCACCCGTTCCTCCCCAAGCGCAATAAACGCCCGGCCTTCCCTTCTCCCTGCCTGCAGGACCTGTGACGGATTTGCTTATCTCAGAAACCCAGTGTTTCAACATACATAATTTGTTTAAATGGGATTATCAGACTAACGCAGATTCAAACAGCTGGTTTTTTTCCCCCTGGTCACCAGCAAAGAGAATCCTTGCTTTTTGTGCTCCTCCTTTCACGGAATTAAGGCTGGATGACAGCGTAATGCTAAGTCCCTTTGAAATGCCTGCCACCAAACACTGCCACCATTGCACATGCACCCTGGGTGCACAAAATCAGACCCTTTCTGGACCTCCAGTGTTCTTTGCTTCTTCTGGATGAGCTACTTTTCATCCCTCAACTACATAGAACCCTAAAATAATATTTTTCTTCCTAAGCATTGACTGTGAATTACCTTAATAATGTTTTTGTTAATTAAGAATGGCTTGTATAGTCCATTGGCCTCCATACATTTTATCCGCCATAAGTTCACAGTACTCACCTCACTGGCACTAGAGGGCCTTGCAAGCTAAGTCTGGGATTTCAGATCAATCAGCTTTTGACATGCCTTCACTCTTAGCAGACGGATACTGCCCTGAGTATCTTGCTGTTGATCTAAGTGACAATCAGGGAGTTAACTCAGCCAACACTCTTCTTTTCTGAGCTATTAACATGGGTAACTCATGTACGGAGCATGTCACAGTCAAGCCACGGTCTCCTGGGCTGCTCCCCCTCCTCAGCATCCTCCTGGATGCAAACCCTGAACTCCTAACCTCCCAGCAACACCTTTTCAAAGGTCTCTTACATCCACAACCACTGTGATGCCAATTACTTGAAACAGAGGCAAAAATAAGGAAAAGGATGAACCAAAGTGTGATTGCCACCTCCAGTGCTCAGCCCGTCAAGATACAGGAGTCATTACGCTCTTCTGGGGTTCACTTTTTGATGGGATGAAAGCCTAAGAAGCCCCATTCTCTGTGCAGGCGCTGATGCCCAAGGGACCATTCAGCCTTGCGCAAGCAGGTCGCCCTTTCTGAAGGCCAGCTCCGCGGCACTGATCCTAGTACTCACCATCCTCATCCTTAAGGACTCGCTTCCCGTCACATCTGCAGCCACTACTCAGGAGCAGGCCCTGCAGTGCCCACTATCCCAGTACCAGCAACTTTTGTGCCTAAAACAAGCTCTGCTCTGTAGCCTTCTGTGGTCCATCAGGGGAATCACCATTTCTTGAGGGATGTTCAAAACACTACCTTCAAAGTCACTCATTCATTTAGGTTTGTTACCATCCCTCATATCGATCATTCCTCCATGGTGTCCTCCTGTCCTCCTCCTCTGGGCATAGCAGCAATTCACGTTCTGTGCATCTGTCTTCTTCTCTTTTATAGCATACAGGTAGAGTCCAAGGGCAGCCTGTAGCTCATCTGAGACCAAAGAGGGTGAAAATCAGACCATTGCAACCAAAGCATTTTGTTATTGGAGGCACATGGGAAAAATACTGGGCGAGAACATCAGCTTCCCAAAGAAGAACAATTGCTCCCTGCTGGGATGAAACACAAGGCTCTTGCATGTCTGCCTCATTATGTGAATTTAGGAAGACTTCCTGTCGCTTCTAAAATGCATCACAGAGACTCTGAATGTTGTTCAAGAGATGAGTATTGTGGGCTCTGTCTCTTCAGTAGCTGGTAGACTACCAGATGAACAACTGTCAAGAGATCCAGCTCTGTGCCCTGCCTGTTTTCAGTCACATAGCTGCATGCAGGCAAGCTGGCTTAACAAAGCCTGGAGATACATCAGTCTGACCAATGCACTGGGGATCACTGTATTCTGCATGCTCTGGAAAGTACGATCTGGGCATCTGCCACATTTTAACTGAAAAAAATAAGAGACATAAAAAATTTCTATCACACCTATCTAGCTGATAGCTGAGGTGGCATGACTCCGGCTGAGTCACAGTGCAGAGACAGACATCGCTATGTTCCCTTTGGGCTTTGGGGTGCAGAACTGCAGATCAGGGGAGAATAAGGCACAGCTTACTTTCCTGGGCACAGGGGGCATGTGAAGAGCAGGCTCTGACCAGCACTTTGCAGCAGTTACTGCCTTCCATGAGGCACCAGGGTAGTTTCACCCAAACTGGGCTCTGGTACCATGTCCTCCCCTGCTGAACAGCTCAGCCTTCATGCTGCAAAAAAGAAAAGACTAAAGAGGCTTCACAAAAATTTGCCAGAGGCAAACTGCAGACAGGCAAGTATGGGGACATGTATTTTATAGGTAATGTAATATTTGTAACAGTAACTCAGGGAATCCTAAAACACATGGGATGTCTGGCAATACCAGCTGTGTCACCTGGGCCATGCTCCCACGTTTGTCTTTAACCAGCCCGAGCAGACATGGTCAATGGGGGACCATCGATACAGACCAGACTGCCACGTGATAAAGCACGAACATCCACAGCACAACGCTGCCCCTATTTGTGCGTTAAGGGTTGACACTTCCCATTCTACCGGCTCCCAGCTTTTCTTAGCTTTTCATTTCTAGGAAGAAAGTATACAAAGTTTCAGGTCTGAATCTGGCTTTTTGTTCATTGTGGCTGTGCTGGCTGGCGGTCCAGGCTTTGATTTGTCTGTAAAGACAGAAGCTCTACATTCCAGTGTGAGGATAAGTGTTTATTTAGTAAAGCTACCACTACGATGAGGTACTGTCTCCTCCATATGAAGTCCTGTCACAGATGCAACCCCAGCACCCCAACGAGATCCTCAGCACCCAAACAGGATCCCCAGCCTTCTCCTGAAAGAAAGAGACCTGCCTGCAGGCTCTCTGTGCCAGCGATTCAGCACTCTGGAATGAAATCCTCTTACCCAGTCAAAAAAAAAACCCCAAATGCAGTGGTTTTCTGGGCATTCTGCTAAGGCTACCTGTTACAGCTGTTGGGAAAGTTAAGGATATGTTTCCAGAAAAGATCAGGCTGGGAAAGAGCTTTCTTTGTAGCTGATTTTGTATTCAACTAATCTCTGTAGAGTAAATACATTCCTACTTGAATGTCTTTTTAGTACTACAAGTATGACAGCAAATCAATTAGCCCACTAATAGAGTTCAATTAGAACTCTACTAAGAAACACTTTTGTGTGTAAAGGATATGTTACTTCAATATACAAGGAGAGGCAATGAGGTAGTTTAAAGATAAAGCATTTTATATTACTTATTTACAACAATAACAAAAAAAAAAACCCAGAAATCCTCTGATAAAACTCAGCCCTTATGTCCTATACAACGTGAATATATTTACCTCCTGACAGACAGGAGGATGCACCAATAAATAAGCATATAGCTGAGCAAATTTTCAAAGACTAAATAATAAAGATCAGGACAGGAAAATAACACAGCAAGACAGGTCAGAGAGCTCGTCTAGAGAAACCTCGTAATATAGTCTCTGGGCAGCTGTCAGAAACTTTCAGAGACTGAGGAAATCCTCTCTGTATCTTATATTTAGGAGTACTTAATATAACGCCATTAGACTAGAGGCCTTGTAGGAAGTGTGAACTCCTTACATTTCTATTTCAGACCTCTTTCGTTTCCTCTGTCAAGTCCCAGCACCACAAGATGATGCCATATTGCATCACCACTTATTACGGAGACCTCTGACAGCAGCGACAAAAACTCAGGAGTTTCCCTGCCCTCATGAATAATCAGTGGTCTTAAAGATCTGCTTGCACACTTGGCTACCAGGAGGAGTACATCTCTCTCTGACAAACTTATACACATATGAACAAACAAAAATAGGTATTTAAGCCAGTAAGAAGTATTACGCAAGTTTTACATCTCAGCTGATGTGTGTACATATGTGGTACACAGGAAACAGCTTGCACTCCCACCCCTGCGCTTTAAATACCTATTCTGAAGTCTAAGAGCCTAAATCAGTAAAATGGGAGACAAAGCCTTCAGCAGATGTATCTCAGGAGGCTTCTGAACACCTGCTATTTCCTGTTTTGAAAGCTTTAAATATTTGAACTGAGGGATTTTGTGCAGAATCTTGATCACCGAGAGATGATCTGGTCTCCTGCAGCAGCCTAGCAGGAGAAAAGGAAAGAGCAGGTATTTCTTGGAGGAGAAGGGACTAGAGATAAGCAAGACTCCTCTTTTCCTGGTTTGAGCTTTCCTGACTCTGCTCTGCCTATAGAGGTTCACAGAGATCATTCTGAACCAGGCCACAAGGCTGCTTTCACGCCCAGCAGATCTTTTGAAGATCCCCCTGGATGTCTCTCCCTGGGAAACCAAGCTCACATAGGAGACATTTTAACAGAGGATTTAATGCCCGCTGGCATCCCTTCAGAGGGATGCAGCCAGAGCCCAGTCTTAATTTGCTCTTCTTCTGGATCTCCTCCACTCCCCCGGGTCTTCTACTGCTTCCCCAAGCAATGACCCAGAACCAGCATAGAAAGAGACGTGCTGCCTTTCCCATCAAACAAAGCTGTGACCGCAGGACAGATCTACGGGCAACACTTAGCTATTGGTTATATCCATTGCATGAGCAGGCACCATACCTAGAATGTGATGCAAAAGCCAAACTAAAATCCAGCTCGCTCCTCTTCTGCTTGATGGAAAGTTACAGGAAGAAGAAAAACTTATTTTTGATACCAAAGTTGCCATATGATCGTGCATATGGACGAAGCAACTGCAATGGCGTTAACACAACTGATCACATTTACATGATCAGAGCAGACCTGTAAAATAAAGGGATTCTGTCAATTTATTTTAAATCCTGCACTGACTGCATCATAAAGTGCTTACAATCCAATTAGAAAATCCCAATTTACAAATCCTACAAGAAAGGAAAAAGCTACCTACCATTCCATCAGGAAGCACAATGTATTCCACAATGGGTTTTTTTTTTTTCAATTTTCTTTACACGAGGAAGCCATTACAAAACTGAATGTAGCTATTGCTGGGATTAGGCAAGCGGGCTCTGACTTTGTTGGTACAAGACCTACAAAGCTTCTGCATTTGGAGGTTGTTGGTGACAGCCAACATGGCTTCACCAAGGGCAGATCGTGCCTGACCAATTTGGTGGCCTTCTATGACAGGGTAACAGCATCGGTGGACAAGGGACAGGCAACGGATATCATCTACCTGGACTTGTGCAAAGCTTTCGACACTGTCCCGCACAACATCCTTCTCTCTAAACTAGAGAGGCATGGGTTTGATGGATGGACCACTCGGCAGATAAGGAGTTGGCTGGATGGCCGCACTCAGAGAGTGGTGGTCAACGGCTCAATGTCCAAGTGGGGACCGGTCACCAGTGGCGTCCCTCAGGGGTCCGTGTTGGGCCCGGCCCTGTTCAACATCTTTGTCGGTGACATGGTCAGTGGGACAGTGTGCACCCTCAGCAAGTTCGCCGATGACACCAAGCTGTGTGGTGCCGTCGACACGCTGGAAGGGAGGGATGCCATCCAGAGGGACCCGGACAGGCTGGAGGGGTGGGCCCATGCCACCCTCATGAAGTTCAACCAGGCCAAATACAAGGTCCTGCACCTGGATCGTGGCAATCCCAGGCACAAATACAGGCTGGGTGGAGAATGGATTGAGAGCAGCCCTGAGGAGAAAGACTTGGGAGTGCTGGTGGACGAGAGGCTCAACATGAGCCGGCAATGCGCCCTTGCGGCCCAGAAGGCCAACCGCGTCCTGAGCTGCATCAAGAGGAGCGTGGCCAGCAGGTCGAGGGAGGTGATTCTCCCCCTCTACTCTGCCCTGGGGAGACCCCACCTGGAGTACTGCGTCCAGTTCTGGAGCCCCCAACATAAGAAGGACATGGACCAGTTGGAGAGGGTCCAGAGGAGGGCCACGAAGATGATCAGAGAGCTGGAGCACCTCTCCTATGAGGACAGGCTGAGAGAGATGGGGCTGTTCAGCCTGGAGAAGAGGAGGCTCCGGGGAGACCTGATAGCGGTCTTCCAGTACCTCAAGGGGGCCTACAGGAAAGATGGGGAGAGGCTGTTCAGTAGGGCCTGTTGTGATAGGACAAGGGGTAATGGGTTTAAATTAGAAGGAGGTAGGTTTAGACTGGATATTAGGAAAAAATCTTTTACAATGAGAGTTGTAGAGCACTGGAACAGGTTGCCCAGAGAGGTGGTGGATGCCCCATCCCTGGAAACGTTCAAGGCCAGGCTGGATGAGGCTCTGAGCAACCTGATCTAGTCAGGGATGTCCCTGCTCCTTGCAGGGGGGTTGGACTAGATGACCTTTGAAGGTCCCTTCCAACTCTAGCCATTCTATGATTCTATGATTCTATAATTTTTCCTCTGCTGGCAATAAAGAAAATAAAAAACAACCCAAACTATTAGCTAGTGTTTCCTAAATTGCAATGAACCCAGTCTGTCAATGACAACAGAACACTTACATCCAGTTCCAACATATGTCAGTATATAAAGTTGTTACTGAGTATTTAATGTGGCTGTTATTCTTTATTGCAGTTCTCCATGAAACAACATAAAAACTGATGTTTGACTGTGCAGAGGACACAAAAGATACCATCTTACATTTTTCCAACCTCCAAAACTCCCATTTAAGATCATGACAGCAGTTCCTTGTCATATTTTTATTACAGCTGAAAGATAAAGGAAATAATTGCATTTTGACTGCACCTCACAAGATTATATTAGCAAAATGATTCCTTCTTTGCATGACTAATTTTGATTAAATCAGCTTCATTTAAATACCAAATCGTGTTCTTCACCTTCCTTCATTAGGCTATGGTATTCCTGGCTCTTTTAACATTCCATTTTTTATATGGTAAAATGTGCATTTCAATTTATTGTACAGGCTGTTCTTGACTGAAAAAGAAAGAATAATTTATGGGAAAGGGTTTAAGTGACATTTGGAAATCAACAGGAACAAAATAATGTTAAAATGTGTATTTCCAAAGAATATACAACCTATAAGCAAAACATCCTTGGCAATAGGAAAGTTTGTATTACCTGATTTGCCACAAAAGGGAATAAAGAAAATTTGGCTGTATATAGAGGAGCTGAAGATTAACTGCAAAAATTTAATATTTTATTAAATTACAAAATCCTGAAAAGACAAACATTTTCAGTTTACCTCCTTTCATTGCAAATAACATTATGCTGACTTAAAGCTATTTAAAAAATATTTTATACAATTCTGGCTGAAGTCAACATGAAACGTGTCATTTGCTCCAGCTGTACCTTATTCCCTCTATAATTGTCTTTTGACAAATAACCGTCTTTTTTATTCAGCTGCTCAAATCTTCATATGTTTGTGCATCCCCAAATAAAGTCCACGGATTTTAACAGGATTAGTCACTAAATAGGATACACTTGTGTTCCTGGAGTGATCCATCTGGGGATCCAGCCAACAAAAAACAAAAAAAAAGGCTTCCTATTTGATAAGGCTAAAAAGCCTTTTTTTAATCTCTTTTAAAGCATTCGGTAATTCATGTGCGGTGCAAAGCTGAACTTATTTGACTGATATTACCCATTATATCAGGCGAAACCAAGCACAGAGTGAGTCTTCACCATGTTTCCCCTGTGCTGCACGCACATCACGTGAAGCTTGTTAAAGGTTTTTACTTTGCTTTCATCTTTGTAAAAACGGGAACTTGAGACCAGTACAGAGTTATGATTTCTTACAGCCACAGCTCAGTGTACCGTATATTCATTTTGAAACTCCATGTTTATACAATAGTTTCTCAATTACTTTCTGCTTCAGGGTGGTATTATGATTCTTAATGTTGTTATGCAAAAGATTTTTTAAGTCAAAAGAAATCCACTGCTATAATGACAGTTACTTTTCATAATAGCATCTGTATGAGTAACATACTAGTTATTTCCTTCTGATATTTTCTTTCCATGGAGGTTAATAATGTGTACCTAGAAAAATCAAATTCATTCTTAGAGTCTTTGTGGCAGTCTATGGTCTTGTAAAGTGCTCCCTGAAGATGTAACCTTACATCGGCATGGCTTTCAGGGTGAGTGTACAAGTGCCATGCCATACAGGGTTCACCTGTAAGTCTCTCTGCAAGATCAGGGTCAAAAAAGATCTCAGCACACAATCACAGAAAGAGTTGTGCTATTCGTTCCAGAAAGGAGATGTGGAGATACAAACACTCAGCTCTGTTCAGAGCCAAAACAGCCAGCAGCCAGGGTGGAGAAAGAGTGGTGAGGGAGAGCTGTTTGTTTATTTGAATTGGAAGTGAATAGTTATGCCTGTGCTGCATTTAGAATCCTGGCACCATAAGGCTGATGAATTAATCCTCCTGCTGTGGGCAGCCTTGGCAAGGCCTTAGCTGGAGTACTACTATGTCCAGTTTTGTGCAGTGCCTTCCAGAAGAAAACATGGCCCATTTGGCAGGAGCCCGGAGACAAGCTACAGGCACCCCAGGAGGTCTAAGGAACATGACCTAAAAGGAGAGAGCCAGGACTGCCCAGTCTGGAGATGAGAAAATAGTAGGAAAACAAGAATACAAAACAAACAAAAAGTAGCTGCCAAAAAAAAAAAGTAGTAAGACAAGCAAGAAGCTAAATCTGTAAGAGCAGACATTTAATAAGACAGCCGGAACATCTTTCTGAAGGAGAAGGCCGCTGCGCGCTAGAGCAGATTGCCATCGCCCGGGGTTTTGAGGACAGCTTAGCCAAACTTTGTCCTCGCCTTAGTGCGTGCGGCTGGACGGGCCACCAGCACGCCGGCCTTTGGGGCCCTGGGCGATGAACGCCTCTTGAAGCTGCTTCTAGAGAGGGTTTGCTGCCTCTGCTGACACCAGGACAGGGCCTGCGGGACGGCGATTAAACCACCCTCAGGCTGCGGTGCTCCACCCTGACAGTGGATGTATCCCCACTCCGGCTGGTGTGGCCGCACCAGGCCAGCGGGTCCCGGACCGTGGCAGGGCTGCCCGCTGCCTGCAGGGGCGGCAAGGCCGGGCCCCGTAGACCCGCGGGCCAGCGCCAGCCCCTTGCCGGGGCCCCCGCCTCGCTGGGGGAAAGGGGCCCGGCCCGGCCGGGCGCAGCGACGGGGGCCGGGGCCGGGCGCCCCTGGGGCCGCGGCGGGGCAGAGCGGCGGCGGCCGAGCGGGGCGGGGAGGCCCCACAGCCGGTTCCCTCTTTGCCCGGCGTGTGATTGGCGGCGGCTCCGGAGCTGCCTACCGCCGGCCATGGAGCCTCCCCTGCGGCCCCCGGCCCGCTCCGCTTCCTGCTGAGGAAAACACCTGTCCGGAGCTGGAGCCGGGGCCGCGGCTGCGGCCGCGCCGCTGCGGTGAGTAGCTCGGTCCCGGGGGGTGGCCGGCGGACCCTGCCCCAGGCCGGCGCTGCCCAGCCCTGCCCGAGGCCCGGGCTCGCAGGTGGCGGCGGGGGCGCAGGGCCGGGGCGGCGCGGCCCGGTTCCCCGTGGTGGCAGAGGGCAGACCCGCCCGCGGCCCCCGGCTGCCCCGCGGGGCTGGGCGCGGCGAGCTTTGCCCTCGCGCGGCGGCGACTGGGCTGCCGCTCCCGCGGGCGCTGCGGGGCGGGGAGGCCCCGGCCGCCATCTCGGGGCGGCGGGCGCGGCCTCGGGGCCCGGCCGGGTGAGGGAGGCGGCCCCGGCCCGCTGCTCCCCGCCGCGAAGCGCTTCGCCCCGAGCCCCCTTTCCGGCGGGGCGTGTGGGACCGAGTGCTGTCAGCACTGCGGTGTCCGGGCAAGGGCTCCGCTCCCGCGGGCTGCCCGGCCCTTTGCCCCTCACGGCCTTGGTCCCGGCTCACCTCCCGGCACAAACAGGAGTTACAGATTTGATGCAAAACCCGCTGAGGAAACTGTTTATATGTTGGCTAAACAGTGCAAAGTGAAGGAGCACGCTAGACAGTGGTAGCTGTTGCCTCCAGTCTTAAGCTCTTTGAGTCAGCTCCCCTACAACATAGCTTTTAAACAATAAATAACTGTATTTCCTCATCCAACAAATAATAACCTCTTACAGTGTCCAGTACGTGTGGACCATAAAACCTTCCCCCCCCCCCCCCCCCAAATTGTCTGAAATAATAGCTGAGGGCATTCAGGAGTTGGTTGTCGGTGGAGGTGAGATCACACCGATGAAGATCAGGATTTGAAGAACTGGGCACGAGTCAAAAGGACAGGCTGTATCCAGATCCCTGCAGGAGCTGTAGCTGCCATCTACACGTTTTCAAACTCCACGAAGTGTTGGTTTAAAGGTGGATCACCATAACTTGTGTAACTCCAGTTAACTAGAACTTTGACAAAATTCTTAGCTAAATTTCTTGAACCAAATATTGTTTGTTCCAGAAGCACCCCCAAATAGATACCTCGTGTAGAAACCAAAATATGCAAAGGTCTGTAACGAAGGCAGGGGAGTCCTGAAAATACTGCAGCCATAACAGCAGTGAGATTCACTGTGCAACCTCCTGGAGGAGATGTTCAGCTGTACCTGCTGATCAGTACACTTTTTGATGAAGAATGTGACTGTATTTTCCATGAAGTTTACTTGCTAATGGGAAGCTGCGCTGATTTAATTTCCATGGGAGCTAGTAGTTACTAGAGGATTTTACAAAAGATCTGAGCAAAGCAGTTTTTGTTGTTAGGTTCGTGCGTGACATGTTAGCGCTGTGTCTTGCCTGCCTAGTTCAGCACTGGATCATCGTAGATGTAGGGAGGTACATTGTATTCCTATCCAGCAAAGGCAAAGTGGCTGCTGCTACAGGACAAGGTTAGCAAGTAGGTGTAGCATGCTGCTTGGAAAACTTTGGGTCAAGTCATAGGTGGGTTTTTTCACTTATGTGTTTTCATTTAAGTGTGAATGTAAATATTATTATTTATTATATTTGCATAATGTGTGCACGAGGTGATTGCTACTTTGATAGAGAGTGCCTGTTTTCTCACAGGTTATGTTGTCTGTGAAGGAGCTGCCACTAAAGTGAAAAGAATGATTTTCAAATAAGGTTTTCACATGGTAGATTAAACCAGAAGCAGAAACTAGTGTAGAAAAAGCATAAGAATAACTGGTGAAGAATAGGTAACTGATAAAACTCTAACAAAGCAGTGACATTTGACAGATATCTTGATTTTTTTTTTGCAGCAATAATTCCACATTGCTTTTTTAAAGCATCTTTCAACCAGCATTCTCAAATCCTTTAACAAGGTTATTCATTAATTTATCTCCTAATCCTGATGTGAATTACGTTTCAGTTATCCTAAACTGTACTGGCTTCATTCCCTTTCCTTCTCTTTCCTTCCCTACCACTCCTGCAAGTCATGAGTCAGATTAAGGAACTGATCCAGCTGAAAATTAACCAAATTTTTTGTTGGTGGTGGTGTGATCAGTTTGCTGACCTGAGTGATGAGATAGGAAAATGACTGGAGACAAAGGCGAGCCAGTTTTCTTTTCTTAGTTGCCTTTTACAGGCCTACCTTCTCCTGCTGCATTGCACCCCGTCACGATTTCTGGACTAGTGGTAGGACAATTCTCCTAATACAGGGAAATATGAGGTTAGAATGAAATTAAATTAGAGTTAATAATAAAAAGAGTGACTTTTAATTTTTTTTTTGTGTATTGTTGCAGTAGACATATAGAAATGTCAATATTGTAAGTAATGCTTAAGCATGACAAAGGTTTTAGGAAGTTATTTTAAATTATTTTCAGTTACAACCATCCAAGTTTTCTGATGCATATGCAGGAGGAAATATGGTTTTGCCATGCCTACACATGGATTAGCAGGAAATAGATACAATTTGGTGTCACCCTAAGAATGGAGACACTTTTGTGTCTATCATTGCAGAGACAGATTAGAGACAGTCATCACTCCAAGATTTGGCTTCTGAAGCTGATGAAAGGGGATCAGAACTGAACTGGAGATGGAGTTGGACATGTGGAATGGACTGGATTGGACTGGACATGGCAAGTCACAGCCCAAATGAATGTGGAAGAAGAGAGAGTCTTGTATGGGCAGTTACACAAGTGTCGCACATTTTACATTGTATCTGATGGAGTTTGTGGGGGGATATTTGAACCTTTCACAATATTGATCTACCAGTCTCTTTAAGTGGATGAAATCATCAAACAATTATGTTTGTTGAGCAGGATACAGGGTAGTTCTCTGCTGCACGAGGTAGAGATGCTGCTTTTGATTTTTCCCGATGGTCATGATCAATGAAGTAGTGCTAGAACAGCTTAGCAGGAGATGGAATATTTGTGTTTATATGTGTTTGAAAAATTAATCTTTAAGTGCATATCACTTGGCAGCAAGATGAGGACATTTTAAACCAGCATGCTTTCTTAGGTTGGCAAAACCCAATGAAGCTGTGATGAGTCCAGGTTTACTTAATCGGGTCAGCACAGCGACTTTAAGAATGAAGGATATTTGCAAAAAAAAACATATGTAGCCTGTTGGCATGAAAAAACCTCTCACTGCTAGTTGCTTATGCTTAAATGAAGAAAAACATGCAACTGTATTACACATTTTAGAAATTATACTTCAAAATACAAACTCTGAAAAAACATTGCAAAGTCAAGCTCTCCAAAGTCAGGGAATTTCAAAACACAGGTTTTGCAAAACACCTTTTCCCTTCCAGCATTGCTTCTTTTCTTTTCCTACACCTCCAGCTTTTTTTCTTTTTTTTTTTTTTTTTGTGTGAAACTGTCTGCTTCCTTCTCCTCTGTCACCTTGGGCACTGCTGTTGAGGTTACAGGTGCTCAAGTTTTCCAGCACCCAAGTGCTTTTTTCAGCCAAGAAGAGGACTGGAGAGGAAGGCGATGTGTGGTGCTGAGATTCCGCAAAGACAGTGGCTGATGAGTGCTGACAGGCTGAGTGTTGGAGGTGGCTTGGCCAAGATGGGTAGATCTCATGGCAGCGACAAAATGTTCAGGGCAACTTCAGTTCCTTGAGGAATTTTGAATACTGGCTCTAAAAAGTAGAGGGTGCTGGAACAGAGGGTGTTTTCCCCAAACTCACTTCCTGAGAAAAATAGCCTCTAAAAAGAAATCACTCTTAGCTGCTAAGCAAATGATGCTCTGAGAAAGAAGAGCTGGGTCTACAGTGGAGGATATTTTCTTTTTTAACATTAGCAAAGTGTTAATTTCAGAGGTTGTGATTGGCACATTGGAGGCAGGTAAGAAACTATGAGATTTTTTTTGCCAATAAAGAGGAAGTTTCCCACCCCCCTTTTTTTAGTAAGAAAGGTGTCTTACAAGATAGGAGGCATGTATATGTTAAAAAAAAAAAGTCATCATTTTTGTAGGATATGTACTGCTGCAGGATGTGTACTGCTTATTGCTCTTCAAAATGCTCAATATTTCACTAGAAAAGTCAGAAGGAAAAAGGATAAGATCAGAGGTTTTTCTGTCTTGTCTTTCTGATTTTTACATGTTTTCTGAAATCTTTTCCCGTGGGTTGTTTTTTTTTTCGGTAAAGGAACAGCTCTTCAGGTTGTAGTTTACCACAAGACTTAGGATTGAAAGTCTGTAGTTTAAATTCTTCCTGAATTTTAAGTCATCATTTCTAGTGGATTTCACTGTGTGTTTTTAATCATAAATGAATGAATTAAAAATACCGTGAGGAAGATTTCCCAGCAGTTCTATTGTGAGGTTACCACACAAGATCCTTGGCAGATACCATCTTCACGTGACGCCTGTACGGAGACTGGCTTAATAACGAATTTAAGTTGGAAGTCCTCAAAGGGATATCACCATGAAAGTAAAAATAAGGAAACATTGCAGATTTAGCTTTCTTTTATCTAGTAATTTTAACTCTTATAAAGTAGTTGGGCTCTCCAAAATATATTGTTTTTAAAATGTTTTATTTGGATTGATTAGATCTATTGCCCAGATTATTCTTAGCTATTTTTAAAAGGCTTTAAGCATGTCTTCTATGCATGTGTGTTAAAATTAAATTGGTGTACTGTTGGTGTATTTTTACTGTTGTAACAGGAAAAGCATTCTGACTTTTTTTTTAAATGAGCAATCATATGTATAATCAACTTGGTTAAAACTTCCTTCCTGGTAAGTGCAGCACTTCCTCTGCATCTGGATATGAAGGCGAGCAAGAAAAGCAGAACAGCTTATACAAAGAATTTTTTTTGTGTGAATGATCTTCCTTTAAAAAATTAGGAACTTCAGAAATTAAACAAATGAGTCGTCTTCAGCAATTCCGCCTTTATTTTATAAGCAGGTAATATTTCCTTATGCTTTGTCAGTTATAGGGTGGTGTGTCTACAGTCGGTGCTTTCCGGAACTTGACATGAGAATTTTAGTTAGCATGCTATGTTGTTTCAGTTTAACCCTTTATATTTTTATCATCTTGATTTTTTTCTGCTACAGCATCGTTACATTGGTTTTCGTTTTTCCAGCAGTTAGAGAAAGATTTTATATGTAAAAAGCGTTGTCTGGAAAAGATGTTTGGTATCTTTAACTTAAACTCAATGAGCAGCTTGTGCGAGCGCACCCAATCAGCGCTGCCTTCCTCTTCCGAGCTCTTGGTGAATAATTTCCACTTTAATATTGTTCAATGGAAATTAACTGTGAGCAACAATATTTTTTTTTTGTTTGCTGAAAGCTGATAGGGTAGGCTACTTGTGTTCAAAGTTGTTTTACAGGTATTTTAGGTGTGATTTGATGTATAGGGTAATAAATTGGCATCAGCTTGGGAGTTTTTTCTTCTGTAACAAACTAGTAGGTCATACTGCAAGTGTTTACTTTTAAAATTAATGGATGTTACCAGTCTGGTGAATCGATTTACTTAAAAGAAGCACACCTAAGGATACTAGGCTTGAGTTTAGATGCATGTTAAATGTCTGTCTTCACAAGTAGTCTCTGACTTCTGAATCCTAAGGGCTTTTTTGGTGTGAGTTCTTATGCCTCATCACCAAAAAGAGAGGCAGAGGAAAATAGGAATAGGCTCACCTCTGTCCAATCTGCAAATAACTTGTTTTGTTACTTTCTGTCATTCCTGGAGCTCAGTGGGGTCACGTTCTGCTCGTACACGGTAGTGTGTCTTTTGATTTCTATAAAAATCTACTTATGTTAATATCAGTAGCATCAAAACAGATGAGGTAGCAGAAAAATCAGTGCTTGATCAAATAGAAGCAAGAACAAATCAGTGTGGAGGAAATATATAGTCACACTACTTATCCTCAGTGAAATCTGGGAATGCTGTTTAAAAGCTCTATTTTAATTATGTAATAATTGGAGGGTCGTTGTATATGTAAATATTTGTTATTTAATTGAATAGGTTATGTCTGAGGTGGCTTATGTAAATCAAGTATTTATGACCAGAAATTAAGGGGAAGGGGAAATAGAAAAAAGCATATACTGTGATTTTAATTAAGAAGAGTTAACAAATAAGAGTAAAGAAAAATGTAAATGAGAAAGTAATCAACTATTTGTATGTTTTGCTAGATTTCTTCTGGCATGGAGTTGGGGGACTATGAACAGCCTGTTGTTATGAGAGAGGAGAACAAAAGAAGAAGAAGAAGAATGAAACCTCATTGCACATCGAGTAATTTGTCATCAATGGAACTGATATCCATTGAGTTCATTTTACCTACAAGCAATAAGCATACTAAAGTACCGGAAATGATGTTACTCGAAATAGCTGGCAACTGTACGGTTGAGCAAATGAAAGCACAGATTTGGATGCGTGCAATAGAGATGAGTCAAACCACAGAGTTCTACCACACATTCACCCCAGACCAATTTATTCTACAGTATCAGAAGAAAGGACAGTGGTATGAAATTTATGATAAACATCAAGTATTACAGACATTGGACTGCATACTGTACTGGAAAGTGTTACAGAAAAAAGTAGGCAAGATCTATGTTGTCCAGAAACAAAAACCATCAGAAGAAGTTCAGGAATTTCAGCGGCAACTTAATGATTTAATTGGTTATGATGTCACTGATGTAAGCAACGTGCACGATGATGAACTAGAATTTACCCGTCGCAGATTAGTCACTCCACGAATGATAGAGGTGGCCTGTAGAGATCCTAAGTTGTATGCAATGCACCCATGGACTACGTCTAAGCCACTCCCAGAATATTTATTTAAAAAGATCACGAACAATAATATTTTCATAATCATACATAGAGGAACAACTAGCCAAAAAATTAAAGTGTCAATAGATGATACTCCGGATATGATTCTCCACAGCTTTTTCACAAAAATGGCAAAAAAAAAGTCTTTGATGGACATTCCTGAAGATCATAGTGAACTGGATTTTGTTCTCAGGGTTTGTGGCAGAGATGAGTACATTACTGGAGAGACGCCAATCAAAGATTTCCACTGGATAAGACAGTGCCTTAAGAATGGGGAAGAAATCCACCTTGTCTTAGACAATCCCCCTGATCCAAATGAGGATGAGGTTCAGAAGGAAGAGTGGCCCTTGGTGGATGACTGCACGGGAGTTACAGGGTATCATGAACAATTGACAATAGATGGAAAAGATCACGAGAGAGTTTTCACTATCTCTTTGTGGGATTGTAATAGGAAATTCAGGGTGAAAATAATTGGCATTGATATCCCAGTTTTACCAAGAAATACTGATCTTACAGTGTTTGTGGAGGCTAACATTCAACATGGGCAGCAGCTTCTTTCACAGAGGAGGACTTCATCGAAGCCTTTTACTGAGGAGGTTCTGTGGAATATTTGGTTGGAGTTTGATATCAAAATAAAGGATTTGCCTAAAGGAGCACTTCTGAACCTTCAGATATACTGTGGCAAAGCGCAGGCACTGTCCACAAAGACAAACCTCCAGGCACATGAATCCCCCAACTCTGATTCAAAATGCAAAACTCAGCTTCTCTATTATGTAAATCTTTTGTTGATAGATCACCGTTTCCTGCTTCGAAGTGGGGAGTATGTGCTCCACATGTGGAAGATTCCAGGCAAGGGGGAAGAACAAGGAAGTATCAATGCAGACAAACTCACATCAGCAACTAACCCGGATAAAGAGAACTCAATGGCTATCTCTATTGTGCTGGACAAATACTGTCACCCAATTGCCTTGCCCAAGCACAGGATAACATCGGACCCCCAGGGGGATAGGACACGAGCTGAAATGCCCAACCAGCTTCGCAAGCAACTTGAAGAAATCATAGCAACTGACCCACTTAATCCACTTTCTCCTGAGGACAAAGAACTGTTGTGGCACTTTAGATATGAAAGCATAAAGCACCCCAAGGCGTATCCTAAGCTGCTTAGCTCTGTGAAATGGGGACAACAAGAAATAGTGGCCAAAACATACCAGTTGCTAGCTAAAAAGGAGGTTTGGGATCAAAGTACTTTAGATGTTGGACTCACATTGCAGCTTCTGGACTGTAACTTTTCAGATGAAAATGTCCGAGCAATGGCAGTTCAAAAACTGGAAAGTTTAGAAGATGATGATGTTCTTCATTATCTTTTGCAGCTTGTGCAGGTAAGTTTTATTTGCGTTCTTGAGCTCTGCCTTCCAGGAATATTTGCATTATCCCATAATCATTCCCATCTTAGTAGCTCTAATTAGTAATCCCTAGTTTTGAAGTCTTCAGTGTTTAGTCAAAGCAGTGGTATTAAATTAACCCAAAACACACTTGCTACATTTCACCTTTTGCCTATGTTGTTATTTTTGTGTTACCACTCCCTCATGTCTTACAATTTGCACCTTGCGTTTACAAGAGTATGTTTTTCTGGAAATCGTCAACACTAGCACTGCTATGATGGGAGCAGATCCGAACTGTGCTGTCTCTAATCCTGTTCATATCAGGTCTGTATCTCACACAGCACTGAAGTGTTACTGACTGGCTTTACCAATAGTTTAGGAAAAGTGTAGACAGAAAGAAAATAAAGGCAGATGTTGACACGGGCAAGGCCTGAAAAAAAATCTGGGATTGGACTTTAGGTCACAACAACAGTGTAGTTACCCAGTATGTGGCAATGACTACAGTCTTGTACTGTTAAGTGGACCAAATTTATCTAGAAGCTTCCAAAAATTTTTAAAAAGTAAATAAAGGGCTGCTAGGACTCTGTAAGAAGCTTAATTCATTCTGAATCACCGCTTTATTGATTTGAAGGGCTTTGTGTCTGGATCTTCCAGATGAAACATTGAGAAGGTTTCTATCAGTTATACAAGAAAATGGGTTTGTTTGCTTTTTTGCAACTCGGTGCTGGCACTGGGCAGCCTGTCAGCAGCAAAGTCACATCTGATGGGTGATGAAAAGTGTAACCCTGCAGTTCTTCCTGGGAAACACGTCCCCTGAAGCAAGGCGATGCTGCAGGCTTCCTGCACCTGACAGGGCGCTGGTTCATGTGGAAAGGCTGTCACCCTGCAGAGCAGGAAATACTTTTTTTTCAAAGAATCAGAGGACAGAATTGACATTCAAAATCAAAGAAAAAAAAAAAAAAGAAACTGCTGCAGCCTGGGAGCCTGCAGGATGGGGCTTTTAATTTCTGTGGGTTCAGAGAGAGCCCGGGTTCCCAGGAAAATGAAGTTAGTGTTTCAGATTTTGCTGCGCATCAGTAGCGTTTTAAATAAGGCCTTTTTAGTCTTGTCTTTGCTTGTCTGAAGATTCAGCTCCCCAGGCAGAATGTGTGCACCTCTGCATTAACCAGAGGAGCTGCTACGGTTACCTCATTGGGCCTCCCACGTAGCTGCTGCTATATATATGCTTGGCTTTTGAGCGTTTGCTGTCTACATGTGGCTCAGCAATTTTATTAGCTTTTTTATCCAAATTAGGGGTTTGAGATGGTGATTGGTTGGTATCAAAGTGCCTGAGAGAACGGGGGAAATACTGTTTTTTTTCCATTCGTTTTTGAAATTATTTGTTTTCAGGAAGTACGAATCTGGAGAGTTTTACAAATAATAAATCTCTCTAACAGTAAATTAAATTCCTGTAGCATAAAATCATAGTAGCTTAACTTCACTATGTCATTTTTAGTAAGAAATTAAAAGATTGCCATCCCCAAAAATGGAAAAAATACTAGATCCCAACTTTTACCTCTCTGCTGCTTCCTTGTCTTTCCTTCCTTGGCTAAGAATGGAGCATAGGCCGTCAGCATCCTGTAGCAGAGCATTGGTACCACAGTGTATGTGAAAATCACGTTTTTCAGAAAATGGACGTCAGCCATTCCTCCAGTCCGATGGACACGTCCGAGATGTCTCTTCTGCAAACGATCATCACTTTTCACACGCATGCCTCCATGAGAGCTTTATGGCTTATTTCACTCTGCACAGGATATCCCTGTTTTATTTGCCAGTAGAGTCAGAAAACAAACAAACATTTATTTCCTCCTAGGTTTATCCCAGATAGAAGCAGCCATAAATAAACCTATTGAGCTTCCTATAGAGGTCTGCTGTTCTCAGTGCCATTGATAAAACATGGATGGGATAGTTAAAATACAACAAAATCCATCGTAAAACAAACACCAGTGACTGTACTGCTTGTATGTGGCAGTGAGTAAAGCTCTTCTCCCGGTGAACTGACAAGGCAAAGGTATGTGCAGGGACCTGATGAAGTGCCAGCAGACGTTTTTTAGTGGCTGGCTTTTATTGTTGCTATTCAAATGTTGATATTTGACTCTGTGGACGAAAAAGGAAAAAATAGGGTTGACTTTTAAAAATAATTATTTCTAAAACATAAGCATAATAAGGATGTTCATAGTACATCTTTCTAATATTCTTTTATGTTAAAATATATTTGCAACCTTAATATACAGAGGTTTTGTTTTGAAGCGGTGATTGGTTGGTTGGCTGTATTTCATTCTTAAATTGTTTTTCAGGGATATGCAACTGAGAACGTTCAGCAAAATATATACCAGAATGAGGTTTTTATTAGGCTTTTGTGGAACTGTAAGCAAATCCATTTGTATTTATGTAATAATTATTGCTTTTGAGGGCCTCATTGCAGTGAAAATTAATTTCGTACCTCATAATCTCATACATAAAGTGAAAGAATCTGTGTTTTTAAAATCAGTTTATGTTTGTGAGTTCTCATTATCTTTCTTAAATAAGATGGTGTTGCTTGGGGAAATGAAACAGTATTGCAGAGACAGTCAAGACAGTTCTTGCAGAATTATGGTACTGCAGAAGGGCAAGTCTGGTGCTTGGCTTTCTTGTCTGTCTCTTAGCCAGCAGAAGTCTTCATGGCATTTTTGTAAATTGGTTCATTCTAGAAGGTTGACTGCGGAAGCTCAATTTTTATTTTTATTTTTTTTTTCTGTTGAATAAACCCACAGGATGGTTTACATTTCAGAAGTAGTGAAGATAACACAACTGTGTGCCAGAGTTTATAAAACTCTGTGATTTGTTTGATGAATTTAGTAGACCTCTGCTGAGGGCTTGATTGCTTCTTTGTAAGCTGCAGACCACAGTGATCTTGAAAGAGCCATTATATTCTGTTGAATAACTGTTGCTAGAGGTTTGCATACTTTGCTGCTTCTGAAAGCTGAGGTAGTACATGCACTGGGCTCTCTGCACATCCCTTTGTTTTCCCTTAATCTCCCTATGTGCCACTTCCTCGCACTGTGTTTCCAGAACCTGAAGCCATTCACCAACCCCCTTCAGTCCACAACAGGAATTTTGTGACTCTGTTCCAGTAATTATATGGCTGTTTATTTCTCTTTTTTTTGTTGCCATGAGATATACGTGTGTGCCTTTTTGCCCCATTAATCTTAATACAAACCTCCTATAAACCTGAATCCCTCAAGCAATGGGAAAGAAGCCGCTGGAAAAACTACTTGAAGTGGACAAGTTCGCCAGCACGGCCCAGGATCTAGGAGTGTGATAGTTTTCTGGTAGACCAATTAACTTGGTTATTGGGATGAGGGAGAGAATAAAAGCAAAAGAATTCCAATCCTGACACTTCAAAAAAAGTTGTTGCCTTCTTTTTTTCCACTCTTTTTTGGGAGTAGCTTGGAAATATCTGTGGGCTTGAGTGGAGAGGAGCAGCTGTTGGAAGAGAAAAAATACATCTGTGCTCATGGAGTCACTAAAATTAAAAAAAGCTCTGGTGAAGTCTTCCTTTTAACTGTATTCCATTAATATAGGATATGTATCACAGCCTGTATTCTATTTTGCTATTCATTTAGGTGCTAAAGGCCAGATTAAGTGCTCCAAAAAGCTGCTCCTCTATCCAGTGCTTGCTGGGGAACCCAGCAGTGAGCCCTGGTGCCTAGTTCCAAAGTGGCAGATGTTGTCAAAAAACAGTTCTTTATTATTGAAAATTTTCATTAAAGAGTGATTACAAGTACATAATTTCATTTGGCAATAATCTGTTCAAGATTTCTCAATGTCAGTCAGACTGAAGACTGTTTTCTGATCTTGCTGATTTTTGCTAAAGCCTGAGAACGATATTGCTTAGTTCACACACCTTCACGTGCTCAGATTGGTCTCACTGGTTAGCTGTTCTCTGCATTGCTTTATTTGTTGCATTAATAATATACCTGAAAAGAACCTGTTGCAAAGAAAAAGTGCTTCTTGAATCATACACAGAGAAGACTTGCTTTGGTGTTTTTCAACTTTTTTCCGCAAAAGACCTGCTTTGTTACACATTTTCCACTCCTGTACCGTGTATTCTCTAGACGTCATCAGTAACGTATAAGTGCAGTGGGATTTTAAATATGTTATAACATGTCTTCTATGTTTGTATTACTCAGGCTGTGAAATTTGAGCCGTATCATGACAGCGCATTAGCCAGATTTCTGCTAAAACGTGGTTTGAGAGTAAGTATTTCAAAATACAGCCAACTTATGCTGAAGTTGCTGGCATTGTTAAAATCCTTTGTCAAGAAATGTGTGCTGATTGTAGTATTTTTCTTTACCTCTAGAACAAAAGAATTGGTCACTTCTTGTTTTGGTTCTTAAGAAGCGAGATTGCCCAGTCCATGCATTACCAGCAGAGGTTTGCGGTCATCCTAGAAGCCTATCTTAGGGGCTGTGGGAAGGCAATGCTACACGATTTCATGAAGCAGGTTCAAGTAATTGAGTTGCTGCATAAAGTCACAATGGAGATAAAATCAGTTTCTGCAGAAAAGTATGATGTCACTTCTCAAGGTATTTGCCAACAGGCATTTCTTTGTAATAATATTGTTTTTCTCTTTGGATGTGAGATTTAATAGGCAGTAAATTATACTGTTCATTTAGAAAATTCATGGATAAATTACTGTCAAAAGGCATCGTTATTATTTCTTTTAAAATGCCAGTGTAAGTTAAAAGTGATTGAACCAATAATACATTTGTTTGCTAATTCTACCCCAAAAGGAGAAGAATATCAATGTTATAGACACCATGAATGGCATAATATAGATACCCAGTACTTCCCCATGCTTAGGTTTATCTTGAACTTCATGCCATACAACTGGGTAACAGCTAAGTTCTTGTACATAAGCCTTAGCTGAAAGCCAGCTCTGAAGAAAGAAACAAGCCAGAACACAAATATTAACTGGAAATAAAGAGAAAAAGTGACATTTGCCAAGAAACACAACCTTACCCTAAGCAGTCACTAAAAGACTCTTGGCAAGAAGACCGGGGAGGAGTCCAGTACGGCCTCTACTATGCCACAGAAGTAGCTGGTGGATCAGTGGTGAATACACAGAGCACATCTTTGGGCCTTTGTGATGTGCTGGATAGGAGTCCTGTGAGACACAGAGGTGGTGGTGTTATTTCTAGTTCTTGTAAGCACTGCTTTGGAAGCCACAGTAAAGTTATGCAATGTCTATTTACCTCTGGGTTTTGCCTGCTTTTATTTTTTTTCCCCAGCCGCCTTAAAAGCTTTGTCATCATTCCTGTTAGTTGCTTGGTGTTGGGAGTAAGTGCGAGAAGGTGTATGACAATATTAACATTCTAAAACTGTAGAGAGACCGGCTCTTTCTGCATGTTCAGCCTGGTATGTTCCAGGCCAGTAAGTCCTTGGTTTGGAAAGCCTTTCTGCTCTGGTTATGCAGAAGTAGCTGTGGGGGTGTTTAAAAAGAAATTTGAAGGAAATACACATTTAGTCTTCAATATCTGCTGTACTATCTGTTATGTTACCACATAGTGTGAGTTAGGGGACTTATTGAACCCCAGTATAAACTGTTCTTTTTAAACAGCTTTCTAAAATGTGTCTTAAAATGCTCTGTAACCTAAATATATTTGTTCAGAATCCCATGTCCCACGTTTTGGAAAGAAACCTTACAGCCTTGCAGATGTACATGTCTGTAACAGCAGTGGTTTCCATAATACATTATCGTTGAAGGGTACGTGGGCAAAGAAGAAAAGTTTCAAGAGAAAGCAATCATATTAACACCCACCAGGTTTTGAAGTTAAAGAATCTTTGTATGTAACATACAGCAGAACATTGAAAGATGACTTACATAATTGACATTTTCACTGAATAAGGCTTCCTGAAACTGTGGAGTGTCCTACTAATGCTATATCTAATTTAATTTATTCTCGAGTTGTTGAGGCTATGATTTTTTCTACAGACACCTTCTACTTCTTACATTTTAAAAAATATATCTCCTAAAATTTCTTCTTTAGTTTATTGGTTCATTTTTGCACCATTATTTCTAATGTTCATAGTTGTTTATATTTTTGGTCTGAATGTTTCAGACTGTTTAATTTCATGCTGACATGCAACCTCATCTGTCTTGCATATATTTTCCTTCCTCCAGTATTTGTGGATTTTTTTAAAGAACAAATTCCTTCCTCTTAGGTCCATACTAGTCCAGTTGTAATCGTGGTGTCAAACTGTTTCTTTCACTTTTCATTTGGTCTCTTTGCTTGTATTTGAACATAATGGGTAATAATAAATAAATAAATTCTTAAGATCATCATATTACAGCTTGTATAGGAATACCTGCTTTCATCACCATTCTATGTTAGATGATTTGTCTCCCAAGAATATGTCTACGCAGCTGTTTCTTCTCTTAAAATGCATAGCAATTTGTTCTTAAGCCAGATCAATTTGGAAATTGTTTTAGCAAGCACCTTCACTTGTGTTTTAAAATCCCTAATTCCTAATCTTTACCAGCTTCAATTGGTTGGCATATAATTTTCAAATTGCATTACTTTACCATGAGAAGAGTTACTGAAATCAAGCTAGGTTGTCTGGGTAGTCAATAGTTACATTTTAGAAAATGGTTTCATGACCCAAATTACTACAGCCCAGGGGTTTTTGGTTTTGATTTGGTTTGTTTGGTTGGGGTTTTTTTTGGAAGGGTATCTAATTATAAAATCTGCTTATTAGCTCCTGTGTATTGCTGTCAGATTTATTTATTTTTTACCAGAAGAGATACCACATTGGTCACCTGTCACTGCTAGGTAGTTCTTTTCTAAAATCATTTAGGATAGGTGTAACATTTGTGTTCTGTGAGTTCTCAGGTAATTCTTTTGGCTTGACTTTCTTAATTTGATAGCAGCTTTTGAAATGTCTTCATTTTTGGGACATGAGCTGGCAATGTGCGCTTGCAGCACAGAAGGCCAACTGCATTCTGGGCTGCATCAAAAGCAGCGTGGCCAGCAGGTTGAGGGAGGTGATTTTCCCCCTCTGTTCTGCTCTGGTGAGACCCCATGTGGGGTACCGCGTCCAGCTCTGGAGCCCTCAG
>WHYT01016782.1:359425-382575 GCA_009806455.1 Tetrax tetrax
GGTCTGAATGTTTCAGACTGTTTAATTTCATGCTGACATGCAACCTCATCTGTCTTGCATATATTTTCCTTCCTCCAGTATTTGTGGATTTTTTTAAAGAACAAATTCCTTCCTCTTAGGTCCATACTAGTCCAGTTGTAATCGTGGTGTCAAACTGTTTCTTTCACTTTTCATTTGGTCTCTTTGCTTGTATTTGAACATAACGGGTAATAATAAATAAATAAATTCTTAAGATCATCATATTACAGCTTGTATAGGAATACCTGCTTTCATCACCATTCTGTGTCCCAAGAATATGTCTATGCAGCTGTTTCTTCTCTTAAAATGCATAGCAATTTGTTCTTAAGCCAGATCAATTTGGAAATTGTTTTAGCAAGCACCTTCACTTGTGTTTTAAAATCCCTAATTCCTAATCTTTACCAGCTTCAATTGGTTGGCATATAATTTTCAAATTGCATTACTTTACCATGAGAAGAATTACTGAAATCAGGCTAGGTTGTCTGGGTAGTCAATAGTTACATTTTAGAAAGCTGTTTCATGACCCAAATTACTACAGCCCAGGGGTTTTTTGGTTTTGATTTGGTTTGTTTGGTTGGGGTTTTTTTGGAAGGGTATCTAATTATAAAATCTGCTTATTAGCTCCTGTGTATTGCTGTCAGATTTATTTATTTTTTTACCAGAAGAGATACCACATTGGTCACCTGTCACTGCTAGATAGTTCTTTTCTAAAATCGTTTAGGATAGGTGTAACATTTGTGTTCTGTGAGTTCTCAGGTAATTCTTTTGGCTTGACTTTCTTAATTTGATAGCAGCTTTTGAAATGTCTTCATTTTCAGGACATGAGCTGGCAATGTGTGCTTGCAGCCCAGAATGCCAACTGCATTCTGGGCTGCATCAAAAGCAGCGTGGCCAGCAGGTTGAGGGAGGTGATTTTCCCCCTCTGTTCTGCTCTGGTGAGACCCCATGTGGGGTACCGCGTCCAGCTCTGGAGCCCTCAGCACAGGAAAGACACGGACCTGTTGGAGCGAGTCCAGAGGAAGCCACAAAGATGATCAGAGGGCCGGAGCACCTCTCCTGTAGAGAAAGGCTGAGAGAGTTGGGGCTGTTCAGCTTGGAGAAGAGAAGACTCAGGGGAGACCTTATAGCAGCCTTCCAGTACCTCAAGGGGGCCTACAAGAAAGATGGAGGGACTTTTGACAAGAGGTGGTGGCTTTAAACTGAAAGAGAGGAAGTTTAGATTAGATATGAGGAATAAATTCTTTACTGTGAGGGTGATGAGGCACTGGAACAGGTTGCCCAGGGAAGCTGTGGATGCCCCATCCCTGAAAGTGTTCAAGACCAGATTGGATGGGGCTTTGAGTGACCTGGTCAAGTGGAAGATGTTCCTGGCCAGGGCAGGGGGCTTGGAACTAGGTGATCGTTAAGGTCCCTTCCAACCCAAACCATTGTATTTCTATGATGATTCTGTGATTGTATGATTTTATGATTTTGTGTATTAAGTATCCAGGTCCATGTCTATCTTTCTCGTTACGTTTTTTTTTTTTCCTTTTTAATTTTTATCTCCAAAACCACTTGCAACAGTTACATGCAGCCTCTGCTGTGTAGCTGCAGTTTCTTTTAGAACAGTGTTCAGGTCTTTGTCATAATGCAGGGTAATACCCAGTGTGTTGCTTATGCTGCTAACACCTGCTAGCTGACATGAACAAAGTGCATCGTACGTAGTATAATGCATACTGTTCTAAGCTGAAGATAAGGAAGCTTGAGGTTTTATGAATGAAAAGATTCCATTTATATATGAACATTGAAATTCTTGTTCCTATAAATATACAGCAAATTTTCTTCTTACTGGAATGTGAGATTAACGAGGTTGAACTATGAAACCAATTTTAGGAGGATAGGAATTCAGTATCTCTATAGTTGGAGTCCTTATGACTACAGTATATTTGACTCCAAGAATTCAAAATGCAACAAGTCTGTCTGCAAGAGCAATGGGGTAGGTCAAATTATACTGGAAAATGAGAGGTGCTTTTAAATGCCTCCTCTTTCTGAGCCTTTGGGGTAGATAGTTCAATGTTTCCTTGTCAGTTTTAAGGGCAAAATATTATTTGGTATGTTGTCCTCCGTTTTGTTTTTTAAATGAAAGGTCACATTTTACTGTAATCTCCCAAGTCTTCAGAACACTGTGCAGTGCTTGTAACACTGTGTAGACGGCACATGACTTGTGAGATGCTTGAAGACTTTACCTTTAGGTATCTGAAACACCCTGACCACTAACAGTGCAAGTTAATGAGTCTCCCTCCATTCCTCAAATCAGGAGATCCTTGAGGAAAGCAATTTAAAAAGTATCTAAACTGAGGAGGCTTTTAGCTAATTCATTATGCTTAACAAGTTTGATTACCTGTAACCTTTTTGCCTTCCAACTTTTGATTTCATGTTGTTTTCTTCCTGTAATTGCAGTTATTGCACAGCTAAGACAAAAGCTTGAAAAACTACAGAACAGCAAACTTCCAGAAAGTTTTAGAGTTCCATATGATCCTGGACTAAGAGCAGGAGCCCTAGTGGTAAGTATATTCTGAGTTTCTACAAATCCTTTTTGAAAACGATCTCCTTTTTGCAAGTATTTGTTATTTGGAAAAATCTTTGCTGATATTTCACTGCGAATGCAATGACATTTCATGGACTCAGTAAGTTTTTGGTCCCAAACATACTAGCATTTTTCTACATGCCACCACGCACTAAAAAATGCCACAACCCATAAAATCCCAATTGTTAAATGGCAGTTATGATTTTTCCATTAGTTTAATCCAGGATTTAACCAGGTAACTAACTTTTTGTTACATAAGTAACTGTATAAAACTGTTTTATCTGACTTCAGGGGCTTTGGGATATTCAGTTCCTGTTCCTCCAGTTACTTTCTCTGTCTTGCCCTGATTCATATCTGTCTTTAGGGTTTAGGTCCAGACCTTCATCTTACTAACAAAAAAACTATTTCTGGTTTTTTTTCAGTATCTCTATGCTGGTTTTGTTAGAAATACATTAAGAAACACTTGGGGTTTTCTGTGTTTCTGCCTCCAGTTTTGTGATGAGATTGCAGTGGCTTATGACGACTCATAGTTAAAAGCAAGATTAATAAATCAGCAGATGTGTAGTGAAAGTGAATTGGCTCATGCATCTGCTATGCAATGTGAGGTTTTGGTAAAGAAGCACAGTGAAGATCCTTGGATACACTTGATGTGCAGCAAGGAGCCTACAAGAAAAAAATCCCTTGATTTTTCTCTTAGCTAAGGACAGACAAACCATCCAACCTAAGGAACTGCTGTAGGGTCCTCATTTGGATCACTGATATTGATTGTCTAGATCTGGCCATGTTTCTGTTAAATAAACTTGTGCCTTGATAGACAGGCTGTAAGTTAGTCTGACTTCAAGCTGAGAGAGTTAAACACCTCCCAGTTGGGCATGACTGAGGTACTGTCAGTATGGAAGTAAATTCAAACATTGTTTACTCAGAAATCCAGAATTCATGGTTTCTTAAATATTATTTCCTCGATTGTACTTCTCTCTCTTTAGTTTTTTGTGTACAGAAATCACCAAGTGCTTGACAAAAAGTGGATTTCACACTAAAATAAAAGATCTTTCTGGATTTTCTAGTTTTCCTTCACTTAGGAAGTATTCAGCCCTACCAGGATCTTCCCAGATGAAGGAAGTAATAGATGTTACAAGGGAAGGTAGCTTTGTCCAAAAGTAGATGAGTTGGAGCCTTTTTTTTTTTCCAAACTATATGAACAAAAATATTTGATACAACAGACTGTACTGGCAAGCTTTCATTTAATTTTCATTCTAGCGAGTGCTACTTGTCCATAATATTCAAACTCTGAAATTTGACTAGTCTAAACCAAATACTAGAAGCAAAATTAGTGTTTACAGAAAGTTCAAAGACTTAGCAACTTCTTTCCTTTTTAAAAATAAGGATGGTAAAAACTGTTTCATTTTAAACTACAAGCTGAGAACCTCAATCTATGAAACATGATTATTCCAAAATACTCTTCTCTGATGTCATCAATTCTGTCAGCTCTCAAACACTAATATGCAATTGCTTTTATTATTTTAGATGGCTTTATTGTACGTAGCAATATTCAGCAATGAACCAGGAATTCCACAGTAGAAAGTATTGCATACTACAGTTGTATTAGACATAATTAGTTGAGAAAACATTTGAAATAATGCAATTTCATAGTTTTAGTGCCGAATTTGTCAAGATTAAAAATATAATAAAACTAAATAGAGTATTTATTTTCTTATTTTATGAACGATTATGTTAAATTAATTTCACAAATGCCATTTTCCCCACGAATTTGAATGATCTGCTAAGGGAATTGAATCAAGCAGTCTGGAATAACTGAAAGCTGCTAGAAGTCACAAGGGTGGGTGATGTGGTAAATTGCATTGGACAATGATTATGTTGCAGTTTCACGAAGCACCTCTCAGAGTGCTGTTGTGAGGGTTTATATTTGCCAGTTTTGTCAGAATGTCTTATTACTGGTTTGAAAGGGTTTGTTTTTTTTTTTTTTGTGTCTGAAGCAGATTTACAAGCTAAGTCCAGTTTCAGAGAGTCAAGGCATGCTTTGTCCTTTAACGTGGACAGTGTTAAAAGTTGTGCAGGTTCAGCATGGGTTTATGTGGCAATTGAATCCTATTCCTTACACGTCCTTTCAGTGTTTCTTGCGGTATAACTGATGGGAAGTTGGTAAACTACTCTGTAGCTGGTACGTAAAAAGGTTAGTGGTGTTGATCTTAGAGTACGATGGCTAGCAAGCAATAAATGTGTCTTTCACAGATAGAAAAATGTAAAGTAATGGCATCTAAGAAGAAACCCCTCTGGCTTGAATTTAAGTGTGCGGATCCAACAGCTCTATCAAATGAAACCATAGGCATAATCTTCAAACATGGAGACGACCTCCGTCAGGACATGCTTATTTTACAGGTATGATAGCTAAAATGTATAACATTAATAACAGTAATATTTTAAAATATTTTCAAATCATTTGACTCTTCAGAGGTGTGCATACCTTATCTTTACTGTCCATATGAAACACGAGGTTGTCTTTTGTTCTTTAAATGATGTATGGTAAGGCTGACATCAAAACTGGGTCTTTTTTCTTCTACTACAGCTTTTTATGTTACTGTATTGCGGGTTAACCCCAGTGGGATGGGGAAAAAGGAAAGGAAGAGTAAAAGCAAGAAAACTTGTGGGCTGAGATAAAAATTGTTTAATAAGCAAAGGAGAAGTGGAAGAAGGGAGAAAAACAAGTGATGCAAAGGCAGTCACTGACCACATCCCATGGGTAGACCAGTGCACAGCCAGTTCCTGCACGGAAGATGGTTAACCTATCTAACCTCCTTCCTCTCTGTTCTATTGCTGAGCATGACATTATTCAGCACGGGATTTCTTTGGTTGATATAGGTCATCTGCCTGGTTGTGTCCCCTCCCAATGTCTTGTGCACCCCTGATCTATTCACAGTAGGGCAGAGTGAGAAACAAGAGGCAGCCTTGACACCCTGCAAACGGTGTTCAGCAGTAGCTGGAACATCAGCGTGTTACCAGCATTGCTTTGGTCACCAGTCTAAACCACAGCACTATACAAGCTGCTCTGAAGAAAATTAACTTCAGCACAGCCAGACCCAGTACATACTGTTACCCTGTTTTGTGCTGCTGTGTGCCGTACGTACTTCACATTTTGGTGTTTTAGAGAAGGAATCTTACTTAGTGCAAGATGGCCTGTTTTTCTGAGGAAGCATTTTAATAATGTATTTATGCAGTGGGTGAAGTTGTAAATGAAAAAGAAATCCGTAGCTAGCATTGCTCTAGTAATATTTCAGTGATTGTTCTGACAAACCGGTTTGTTAGCACTTTGGGGAATATTTATGGGAAAAAAATGGACATACTTGCTAATGTCATGCATACTCTCAATCTCAGCTCATGTAGAAATCATACAATGTATTTATTAATACTTTAGAAAAACAGTATGGATTGCTTGGGCATAGGACAGATGAAATACTAACCCTGGTTCTGTGAATGATAATCTTGAACAGCTGCACACTTTCTGTATTTATTTCTTAATCTGTAAAATAGACAAGTAAATCTAGCCTCATCTCAGAAGTGCGGGTAGCGTTATTGTGTGAGTAATAAGTAATGTCCAAACAATTTTAAATAACTTGGCATACACATTTGTTTTTTCTAGATTCTTCGAATTATGGAATCCATTTGGGAAGCAGAATCCTTGGACCTCTGTTTGCTACCGTATGGTTGTATTTCTACAGGGAACAAAATAGGTATGTGAGCACACTTACTGGGGTTAGAAATACAAAATACCTTATTTACAGAAGCTGTGTATAGAACTATTCTAGTATGCACTGTAGTCCTGAGATAAATAGCAATTTATTACATTTTCTGTGAGCAGCCTTTGGTTGCATCTTAGCAATGGTTTCTGCCCTGTTAATGGGTATCCTTCAACTGCTGCATGAGTTCAACTGACTGTGATTCCTATGCCAGTCTAACTGGTTCAGTCCTGCTGCAAGTTTCTCTTTAGTAACAATATTTGGTATGAAAAAGCAGTGAGAGCAAGTGACTTAGTCAAGATGTGTTTTAATGTGTTCATAAGAATAAAACAGATAAAAGAGTTAAAATAGCAAAACATTTATGTTTTTTTTTTTTCCTGACCTAAACCGTCATACCCTATACTACGTAGAAACAACAGCATTACTCAGGCAGTGTTTCTCAGTGGGCATTAGTTCTTGTAGCACAGATGATATATTATCCAGAATTCATGGTCGGAGAAATCAAGTAGTTGCTTACAAGGCTTCTGGAGAGCTGTGTGACAGTGTGTCGAGCAACTTGATCAGCACTGGAAGAGACCAATTACATCCAGAAATGCCAAACTGATGCACAATTTAAACTTCCTGATGGCTCCAAACCGACTCTTTGTGATGGGATTTCCATGTATTATGTGCCCTAGCACATCCACATTGCACAGTTGCCTAGTATCCAGATAATACATAGTTGACTGTAGAATGAATTTTGCTGAGCAGTTCTTGAACGATTGGCTGGAGAAAAGCCATCTCAGTATAGAAAAGTTGGCCATGCCCAGATGAAGCTATTGTGCTGAAAAAATGCTTTCCCTGGTGTAAACAGTGCATCAGTGAGCAAGTACCACTCTGCTGTTTACTTAAAGCTTGAACATGTGTAAAAATTAGCAAGTTTGTTTATTCCTGTCATCAGTGTAGCTGGCAGTGTGATAGTAACTACATGGACTGATAAAATAATGATAATATAAATATTGCCGTGAATCTCCTATGATCTCCAGCTTTTTAGTTATTTTCTTTTTCAGCAATATATTTTGCTTTATGGATCAAAGAATAATGAACTGAGTCCCAGTAAAATTAATAACTCTTTTTAATATATATCTGTAATGTACTTCTCTAAAATACATTGCCGCATAAAATTTTTATCATCCTTTTGGCTTCAGGATACCTCACCAAAGCAGAAAACCCAAACTCACTGATAAAATACTTCTTAGTGTGACACAGAAGAGTTTATTTTCTCCTAATATAAGTGTTTTAAAATTAAATAAATTGTATTAATAGAATTCTAGTAATAAATGAAATGGAACATTATATATCAAAATACTAACTAACTGTAAATACAATGAAGGTTGTGTTTTTTCCTCTCCTTTAGCTGTGTTATTAGAAATGTAATTTTTAGAGGGATTTTTAGGATTTAATTTATTTTTTTAAAAATCATCTTAAGACAATGTAATTTATTGAAATAATGGAGGAAGGTGGAGGAATTCTGCCAGTGATCCTAAAATTCTTATATTCAAGTTACATACTTCATTATTCTTTCATGAATTCTTAATTGACTCCTCATTCTTCTGTCTCAAGGAAATAATTGTTTATTTTCCTATATGCATGGGGGAGATGTAAGAATTTAGCATCCTTTTAGCACCACAGTAGGGGCATGGTTAATCACATAAAGACTCCAGTTTGCTGAGAATACCTGCAGCCTAAATTAGTAATGCCCAGTGTGGGATGCTTTGATGTAGAGCTTATGCTTGTTTGGAACAAAACCAAAAAGTAGTGGCATGCAAATGTTCTTTCACAATATTCATTTGTGGTCTTCTTCCAAGCTGCTGCTTCCCTCCCTGTGAATATGTCCATGGAACTCGGGGCAGTTTCATTCGTACAAGGACAGTACCCCATTCTACACTGAGCACAGGGAAACACCTGGGGCTGGCATCCCCTCCTGTGTAGAGCTTTCTCAGTCTGGTGAAGACATCTGCATTCAGTGCAGTTTGCAGTTTTGGAAACATCCATCCTCTCCACTGCTGCTGCCAAACAGACCTCTGTAGGAGGAACTTTCTCTCCTAGGTATCACTGGTAAAAACTCTTACCCTATTCTCTCTCCGTTTGACGTGGTCATATGTTCCCAGCTCTGAGAGGCTATTACCGCTGCTTACTATGCTGCATCACTGCCAAATTTCAGAAGTTCAAACTAGTACTTAATAGGAAGAGTAATCTGCTTTAGTTTCACAGATGCCCAGAAGCACATAGCATAGTGCGTTTACTGCTGCAGCTCCTCACAATAGAATAGAGCCCAGCTGAAATCCTCTATCCCAGTTACGAAGCCTTCTCTAGGACTAACCACACCGGCCGAGAGGCCTGTCTGGATTTAGAAGGATTTCCCAGTAGAGCTATATTATTCCAGCAGGTAACTTTTTTTTTACTGCAATACCTTTAAAGTATTTATTGGGCAGAATAAGCTGCACAACATTGTGTGTGCTTTGTACCGCTCTTTTGACAGTGCAGTGGAGAGTGATCGGTAAAGGGTGTTCATTAGCAGCTGCTTTAAAATCTGGGGACTTTTCACACCGCTAATCGACACAGATATGCTAGGAGAAGTTTTAAGTGGAAGGGGAAGCAGAAGATGCCTCCTGCAGCAGCTCTGCCAGTCGGTAGAGGGAGGTTTGTGAGCACAGGCAGGGGAACCTTTTCAACAGCTGGAATGTCATCTGGAGCCACTCCCAGGCGGAAAACAGCCCTTTGACAAGCACAGACCAAAATGCAGAACTTTAAAATTTGACGGTGTTGGCAGTGGTATTTTGGGGTCATATTTCCACAATAGTTTTATTACACACAAATCCAACCCGCTGTCAAGAGAGAAGAAATACCTTCGGCGGTATTCAGCCATGAATTCCACTATGTGTGGAAGGCAGAGGCAGGAAGAGATTACTGCATTGTTACTCTGTTACTGAAAAAATTGCGCATAATTCAGTAATTGCAAAAGAGTAGGACTGTGAATAGATAAAAAATTATCCATTTCAGAGAGAGAGTCAAACTGAAACCAAATCAAAAACTGCTTGAATCACTTTGAGGAGAAAGGGATATTTTTGTTTGCTTGCTTATCTTTGAGCTGGAGCTGAAGCCAGGCTTTCACTGAGAAGACACTGTTGAACTTGAACCGGAAGAAGAAAATATAGCATTTCCAGTTACCTAATAATTTCAACTAAAATCTGACCTTTCCCCGTACAGGTGTGCCCAGTACAAGGGCAGACCACATTTGCTAGCCTTGGCTACTAGTAGTCCAACCCACTGCAAGGAGCAGGGACATCTTCAACCAGATCAGGTTGCTCAGGGCCCTGGCCAACCTGGCCTTGGACGTTTCCACCTCTCTGGGCAACCCGTTACAGTGTTCCACCACCCTCAGTGTAAAAAATTTCTTCCTTATGTCCAGTCTAAATCTACCTCCCTAGTCCTGTCACAACAGGCCCTGCTGAAGAGTTTCTCCTCCTCTTTCCTGTAGCCCTCTTTAGGTACTGGAAGACCGCTATCAGGTCTCCCCAGAGCCTCCTCTTCTCCAGGCTGAACAGCCCCAACTCTCTCAGCCTGTCCTCACAGGAGAGGTGCTGCAGCCCTCTATCATCTTCCTGGCCTCTTCTGGACCCTCTCCAACAGGTCCACGTCCTTCTTATGTTGGGGACTCCAGAACTGGATGCAGTACTCCAGTTGGGGTCTCACAAGAGCAGAACAGAGGGGTAGAATCACCTCCCTCAGCCTGCTGGCCATGCTGCTTTTGATGCAGCCCAGGATGCAGTTGGCCTTCTGTGTTGCAAGCACACATTGCCAGCTTATGTCGAGCTTTGTGAGGATCTGTTCAGTTTAGGGACCAATCTCTGGGCCCAAAAAGCCTGAGCTTTCCACCAGGAATCCCACTACTATACCTCACTGTGTACTGGTATTTCTGAACCTTTCTGTGCATAGGTACACTTAAGCTTAAATTGGATTTACTGCAGGAGGGCCAGCTCTGTTCTTCTGCCACAGCTCTGGCAACACTTGCATCCCCTGGCTGCTGCAGTACTGCAGGTTCTCTTCAGCTCCTCAGATTTGTGAAGCTGGAGAGAAGCTGGCAGGATATGATTGGTACCTGGGCTTCTGGAGGGGATCAGGACAGGAGGTGGTTTGTCTCCTTAGGAAAAGCCTTATGCAGAGGGTCCCCGCTCATCATGTGATTCTTTCAATTTTAAAAGGTTTTACGTTGTCCTGGAGGAGTTTAGGATGCCAGGCTAGTTACAAGCTCTGGCTGATTTCAGCTGGGAATGAACAAGAACCACTGTTGCTTGTAAAATAAATTTCTGCTCACAACCAGTGCAGTTTTGCTGTTGATTTAAAAAACACAGTTTTAAATTTAGTTTGCATATTTTTAATATGTTTTTATATAAATGTAATAACTTCTTCTAACTTCTTCCTTGTTTTCTCTAGGAATGATCGAAATTGTGAAAGATGCTACAACAATTGCCAAAATTCAGCAGAGCACAGTTGGCAACACTGGTGCATTTAAGGATGAAATACTAAACCAGTGGCTGAAGGAAAGATGCATGATTGAAGAGAAGGTGAGTTGTTTGAAGTTTTAAGTAGGACTTTCAAATACACCCTACTAATTTAGGAGCACAGAGCCCATATGGTTGTGTTTGTGTTACTTATGTGAGTTTGAAAAATCCATTCATTTTCCCTGTGCTCAGCCACAGGTGTCTGTGAAAGAGCCCTTAGCATCCAGCTGGCGCCTGAGAGCTCCCGAGGAACAAGATGCTTTAGAAATTACTGCTTTGTCATTTAGAAGTGGTATTTAGAAGTGATACATGAGGTGCAGACTGAAAGGACATTTTCTAAAAACACTGAAAGGCAGTGTGGTTGTAGAGGATTTAACTACAGCTTTAGGTACCGAGAACTCCTTTGCTTAGGTAGGTCCACTGACCTACTAGAGCTTTCTGTCAGCTTTTTTTCTCAGAAAGCGTGGACAACTACATGCTTATTTTGTTTGTGCTATGGGATACAGCCTGCTTGCACGGTACAGCGAGTGCAATGCAGGGCCGTGATCTCAATCTCTGCTGTGCAATGGTGTATTTTATAAGACAGTTTGTCTAACTGTTGATAGATACCTGTCGACAGAAAGGCGTACGAATTTGAGAATGACTGAATTTGGTTTCTAACATTGAAGACTGTAACATCTCTAAGATCTATTTTTAGTTTCAGGCAGCCGTGGAGAGATTTGTTTATTCTTGTGCTGGATACTGTGTGGCAACCTTTGTACTTGGAATAGGAGACAGGCACAATGACAACATTATGATTACAGAAACAGGTGAGTTATTTTTTGAGAATTTCATAGAAGTGGGGACTGTCTATACTTCACTAGATTAACCTCATTTTAATAAATAGTGCATTTAGCAATGAATGAAGAGACACAATCCAGTTCTGTCAGCAGTGCTTACAAATTCAGGTCTTCCTGTGATATTGAACTGCATTGTCACTCCTTTTGGCCTTCATATAGGCTCTAGATATTTATCGTTAACAATGCCTTTCTTTTCCAAGGATGAGTTTGTTACAAACTAAATCACGAGGAATGTAAAAATAATTTTTTTTTAGTCTCTACATCTAAGATCTAAAAGCCAAAAAACTTGAAAAAGCAGGCAGCTGTTCACCTGTCTCAAGTGTGGATGTTGTTCTGACAGTGTTCAGTGGAGCTGTATCTGTGTCAGAACTCAGTTTTTACTGGAATATTTTAACTTCTGAGGAACGTAATTGCTTTATATACCTTTGTAGAAAATTCTAGAAGATAAGTGTACAGGGAGTGTATTGATTTTGCTAATGAAGTCTCTGGGATGGCTGCAATCCTCCTGAAAGAATCACAATTTGTTTGTATTACAAACTTTGGGAATTATTTCTGTAGCTGCACATTGGTTCATCCCTAATTTTACTTACCAGAATGGACCTCAGAATGAGCAGTACCTGTGGAGGAGTTTTAGAATCATAGAATCATAGAATCATAGAATGGTTAGAGTTGGAAGGGACCTTCAAAGGTCATCTAGTCCAACCCCCCTGCAAGAAGCAGGGACATCCCTGACTAGATCAGGTTGCTCGTCTAAGAAATTAACTTCCAGTTCTGTGGCCCTCTTCCTTCATAATTAGTCTTTACATAATGTTACGAGACAGAAAATACTTTTGGGCTTAGTTAGAAGGCTGTATATTTAATATTAATCACATTAGAGTTAAAGTTTTACCAGTTGAAGGCTCGAGAGAAGTACCCTGAAGGCAGAAATGAGCTAATTGAAGACTACAGTAAAAGAAGTTCACCAGATCTCCTTGAGGAGAAGAAGACAAAGAAATGCTTTAATTTCAACATTATATATCATGTAATGCAATGTCAGTGCCCATTGGCAGAAAATGAGAGACAGGTCAGTAGAAAGAGAGGCAGACAAAGGTTATTTTGTTGTGATCAGGAGCAGGTTTGCCTTAGAGTCTTTAATGGGAGCTGTCTTGAGCAACAGAAGCCAGAAGGATGTCAGTCTGAGAGGTCTGCAGAAAGTGTTGATTTGGTATGCTGGGAGGGCTCAGAAACTGGCTGAAATACTGGAACATCTAAAGATGTTCCACCTGTCACTGTTAAGTATCATCTTACATCATTTGAAGTTTTACCTCTTTTAATACGTGTATCACTATTACAAATCTATGTTTTTAAGTAACTATACTCTTTTATCCTTACATCTTGTCTGGCAGCAAAAGCAACAAAGTAATCTGAAGAGCAGCAGTGCACTTCAGTCCTGTAGGTGTAGGGATCCTTAAAAGAGATGTTTTTCATTGCTTTCGTGAGAACTGATACCCTACTACAATCTCAAAGTTATCCAAAGGCGACAACGCAAACTTACTCTGCACAGTACGAGGTGATTTAGAAATTGGTAATGCAGGTCTGTGAGGAAGAAGCATGTTCTAGTGAGTGACAGTAGCAAAGGAGCCGGATAGCCCCAGAATCCCATGTGTATTTGAAACATAATCCACAAGCCTTTTTCATGTAGTGATGTGCTGGGAGCTGATATGGATCTGAGGCACGAGCTGAGAGAGCTGGGGCTGTTCAGCCTGGAGAAGAGGAGGCTCCGGGGAGACCTGATAGCGGTCTTCCAGTACCTCAAGGGGGCCTACAGGAAAGATGGGGAGAGGCTGTTCAGTAGGGCCTGTTGTGATAGGACGAGGGGTAATGGTTTTAAAATAGAGGGAGGTAGATTCAGATTGGATATAAGGAAATTCTTTTTTGTACTGAGCATGGTGGAACACTGGCACAGGTTGCCCAGGGAGGTGGTGGATGCCCCATCCCTGGAAACGTTCAAGGCCAGGCTGGATGAGGCTCTGAGCAACCTGATCTAGTCAGGGATGTCCCTGCTCCTTGCAGGGGGGTTGGACTAGATGACCTTTGAAGGTCCCTTCCAACTCTAGCCATTCTATGATTCTATGATTTTTTTAAAGCTATCAGTGTATGTTTAGGAAATACAGCAGTTCTGCCAGGTTTTTAACAACTGCCAAAGACAAATAAAAATAACTTTAGCAAGAGGACAGAATTTATATATTTTTTTTTCTTTTTTTTAAAAAAAAAAGAGAAAATAGTCTTTTCTGCTGAACTAGAGTGATCATATATACCCAAAAAAAAGAGGTTTGGGAGTTATTGTGAATACAAGTAAGTGTTCCTGGCAGTTTATTGTATTTGAGCCTAACTGTGATTTCTTCTCTTTATGAAGGTAACCTTTTCCATATTGATTTTGGCCATATTCTTGGGAATTATAAAAGCTTCCTTGGAATTAATAAGGAAAGAGTTCCTTTTGTGCTGACTCCAGATTTTCTGTTTGTCATGGGAACTTCTGGAAAGAAGACAAGTCTCCATTTCCATAAATTTCAGGTAAAGAGTGAATATCTAGCTGCAAATCAATTAAGCAATGTTTTTTACCCTCTGAAATGAACATTAGTGCCTTAGTTTTCAAAGGTCTAGGCTCCTGAGTATTATGTTAATAAAATTTACTGAATCATAATACAATTACGGGATATTTTAGAGCAAAAATTATCTGTAGTATTATGGGAACTAGAATTTAAACATCCACAAAGCCACATTGAAAAGCCTCAGTTAGCAGCAGACCAGATAGGCAGTCCTTTCTTTCTTTCTTGTCTTGATTGAAAGTACTTTGTAGAAGGTGTCAGTATTTGTGCAATTAGAGGAGACTCATAGCACGAAGCAGAGCATTCTGCATAGCACGAGCAGGTGCGAGGCATTCCTACGCTGGCTTTGCCAGTGTTCCCTCCTGATTCTGCCCTTGTGTTCTGGGGCTTGGACTGCTGCACCTGAATAGAAATCTGCAGTGACCCTAAGCTATGTCAGATTCTTGTTTTTCTGAAAGAAAAGAATGGTGTTAAAAATCTATCCAAAACAGTTGTGATTTTTCAAGCTTGTGTAGGACCTGGGCAAGGAGGGAGCACAGCAAAATGCTGTTCAGTATGTTTAATGAAATGGCTGAGAGCATGGCTGAAATAAACGAGCTGAAGTAAATGGAGGTCTGGGGTATTATTTCTGTGCTCATCTTCAGGGACGTTAAATAAGTGCCTGATTTAGAAAGCAGGTTCCCTATAATATCAAAAGAAAAAGTCTTCTCCAGAGTGTGGGTCCAAGCAAAAGCCTAACTCAGATGTTACTAGATTCTCTGTGGATGAACCAGTGTCACTGTCGTGGTAAGGAGTCTGGTTTTCTAACCTGAGTACCTAATTAAGGTTCTAATTGTTGGATAGTGAATATGTCCCTTTGAAATGTACATGATTGTACAGCAAGTAACGAGGCAATTGTCATCTTTGAGCCCAGACTTCTGAAAATAACTAAAGAACCAGGTGAGTTTTCGTTTTGCATAAGGACTAGCTTTATCACAGTGTGGGTGTTTCAAAGGGGGTTTGTAGCTCAAAAGATTTAAGAAGGCTTTGCTAGGGAGGGGAATGCTGAGCCCATGCTCTTAGAGAAGCCTGAGCTGTGCTGTGTGCAGGGAAGATGCTGTTGTTGCAGCCGTAAACCATGTGTAAGTGCGGGGCTGAAACCCCACCCTAGGGTATGGCATTTCATAAATACCTTTGTTCTGGAAGCAGAAAATAGTTGAAAATGTGGAAGTGTGCTAATGGAGAATTGGAGGAGTAGCAACCTTTAATGTCTGCAGTGGAGCAATGTTGTGTTTGTATACATGGATCATCCAGCTTTTTAGAGAATATCTGACCTTTACTTCAGCAGCCCAAATACCAAAAGAACAGGAGTGATTTTAGTCTTAGCCTCTCTTCAGTAAGCTGTGTCTTCATCATACAGGCCTGGGTTTGACTGAACACACATTTTGCTGCTCTGGTACAAATTTCTAAACCCTGCTACCATCCTACTAATGCAGACATTTTAGCAATGCTGTGATAGCACCAGTGTCATTTCTGCTAGTGTCGTTAACCAGATGAAAGGTGATTAATGTGCTTTACCTCTGCAAACTGTGACCATGATATGTGACCTGGTCATTTTAAGTTGGATGAGTGAGGCACAGACAACAATAATACTGAACAAAAAAAAAGGTAAGTTCACATCCAGTTCTGCTGCATTAGATTCTGTTTATAAACTGCTATTCCAGTAGTACATTACAAGGCTTCTCTGTCTCAAAGACCAATAAACAGAAAGTTAAAATACTGCCATACAAGTAAAATAGTAACACAGAGCAAGTTCTGCATCACATATTTTGCTGTAAAAAATGTGTTTTAATTATACAGTCAGAGTACAAAAATGAACAAAATTATAGCTTTACTTTTCAACTGGCTGACTTCATCATGTTTCCTAATACTGTGGGATTAATTCAGTATGCCTGCTGGCTCATTCATGTATTAATGGAAAAGTCTCAGCATTTACCTTTCATTAATTTTTAAGAGCATCTCTCATTAATTTGTACTTCAACTACATTGAAATAGGTTGCACTGTAGAGGATTCTTTTGTTTTTTTACAGGCTTTGGTGTTTTAATATTTTAAAATATCTACTTTAAAAAAAAATTATTTCTGTCACCTACCGGTTACAGTCCATACAGATGTGTTAGCCATAGCTCACATTGCAGGTGTCAGGGGAGGTTAACGGGACAAATAATTTTGACTGAAGTTCACTGCAACACAGTATAGTTTGTTATTCGTGAACTTCTAAAGCTGTCAGCGGCCTGGCAACTCTTCTGGAACTAGCGATATGGCTCATTCCTATTAGCTCTTAATCTAAATTTTGCTTCCCTTTTTGTTTGCGTTCCTTAGGATGGTTTAATGAAAATGAGAGGCCAGTTAATGGCATCACAGAACTGCTTAGTAGGAAGCAGCATTTGATGATCTTTTGTCCCAATCGCAAAAATGTATTTAAGCATTACTTAATCTGAGAAGACAAGTATTTTTCTGTTCCATCTATGAATTTATCAGCTGCCTCAGTACTGTCCAGATTTCTCTTGCTGTAAGTGTCATATGTGGTGGCATTGCCTTTCCAGCCTTTGGCTGACACTCATGGAACTCTTATTCCTATGTATACGCAACTTTTACCCTTCTTACTATTACAAACCCTTGAGAGAGCCTTATCTAAGATCTTCGTAGTCTTTTGAACTTTGTCCACCTACCTGTTATTAGTTTGCCTAAAATTATCTTTGCTGGTTTTTGCATTAAATTTTGAATGCATTTTTGTTCATTATATTTATTTTATTTTATTAATTATTTTTCATTACTGATTTGATAATACAAAGATCTGTATTTTCAGTACTAACCAAATTCTTCTGTACCTTTTGTTCACAAAAGTCTCACGTATTTCACAGAATCATAGAATAGCTTGAGTTGGAAGGGACCTTTAAAGGTCATCTAGTCCATTTGTCAAATAAAGATGACTGAAAACAGAAGGGTGTACAACTCATAATTGAAAAATACTTATTTGCAGTATACTGTACAGGGAAGGGATTGCCTATATAACGGAACTTGGACACTTTATAGTATAAAAATGCCTGATCTTTAGGATGTAATACTTAGGACAATTTCAAGCTCTCAAAATAATTATTCTTTATTGTCTACTGGACAACAGGATTTTGATTTCTCGTCAGCTCCTCTCACTTTGCCTATGGCTTTAGATTAGTTAGCAGCTTTCTTCTTAATCCCGTGGTAAACATCTATATATTTTTGACACATACGTATGTGTTATTTTTGGTTTGCTCTGCCTCTCTCAGAAGTGTAAAAACTCGTTTTCTTGGAAGATGTTAATTCAAAACTCTGTTCAGTTCCTGTCTGAATAAATAGCTGTAACAGGCAGATACAGATTTTTTTAAGTCTTTTAAATTCCTGGAAGGACTGCCTTTGAGATGCAGTGATGCTAGGTTCTTGACTGCATAATTGTTTTTCTGTCTCAGACATTCGCAGTAGTGAGATGCATCATCCGTAGAAAAAACGTAAAACCTTCTTTGATATAACTGTAAAGAGCTTTCATCTCTTTCAAGGGGAACAAAACACACGCTAACTCTTGTGACAAGATTTCCGTGTTTGAAGTTGACAATACAGAAGTAGAATTTCTCTTTTTTTATTTTTTTTCCTTTGGTGTAATGGAGAGAAGCTAGTCCCTGTGATAAGATGATGGTGTTTTCTGTTGCAAATTGTGCTTTCACCATTGCAATATATCTTCTGCTTCGCTAGAGCTATACTAACGTTAGAGTTCGTAAGTGTGATCTTATTTCAGGACAGAATTTCTTTTGAAACAGATTGGAAGATTTAAGGGCCCAGGCAATAGGAAAAAAAAACAACCCTACAGACAGATCTTCAACCTATCATCTTCCTTCCTTACTATCTTCCGCACCTGTCTGGTTGCTTGTTCTCGTGTTGGTGATCTAAACAGTGATAGATGTTAAGATTATTTGTGCACTTCTTGCTGTTTCTAAGGGGAAAAAACCCATACACCTTGTCAAAAGTAACTGGTGTTCTAGAGGGCTGATGACATTTGGTGGAACTTTGCATCAAAATATTTTGATTTCTTAAGAATTCTTTAATAAATTTGTATACATTTGTGGAAAGGTTAAATTGAATATGTAATTGGGTAAAAATTAGCATTGTTTCAGCTTTACTTTCAATAGCAACAACCTTCTTGGAAGTATTTTTCATTTTTTTACATTACTGCATCACAGGCCCAATTTAACTTTCTAATATATGATTGAATTCTTCATTGCATTGTCTTTCTTAAGATGTTATTTCTAAAAGTAAATGAGTAATAAATTTAATATAAGAAATAATCATTTCAGTTTATGTATTAGTCACTTAGCATTAAATATTCTTTTAAAAAGCATTGTGTGTTTTTCCAAGCTGCAGGAATTTCATTCTTCTAAAGGTTATGTTGTTAAGCATAAATTACTTACATGTGGAAGTGAAAAAGCTGTTAAAAAAATCTGTGGAATCCAGTATGACAGTATATAAACATAGAAGTCCTACAGCAAGGCAGTGTACCTGAAAACTAGAGCTGTCAGCTGGAAAAATTTCTCAGAACACCAAGCCTGAAAAACCTTCTCGATTAAATAAGCCGTCACCTCTGCAAAGTTAATGGGCATATATACGAAATGAACGGTCCCCTGGCCGTGCCGCTTTGCTCAGTGTCACTTGCCAGCCACGGACTTTAAATGGGAACATACCAATTGGAAAGGCAGACAGCGAATTATTGCTGTCTCTTTTAACAGCCACAGAAAGAGATTATACGACGGAGAAATCAATTTGAAATTTTGCTGAAGCTAAGGTTTTATGCTTAGTGATTAATATGATTTTATTAAAAAGAGCCTTTAGTTTGTACACCAAAACAGTCCTGTTGCGCCAAGGTGTGGTGATGGATGAAGTAAAACTGAACGACAGATGCAGAAGCTCACGTTTCTGCTCAGGTGAACGGCGCTGTTGGGTCTCCTGTCTCTGGCGTACTCAAGTGATTGAATAGTGTTGGTTAATTTCCCGTGAAATTCCTACACCACCCCTCTCAGCTCACCTCCTCAATTAACAAAAAATTCTTCTCTCTTGTAGGACGTATGTGTGAAGGCTTATTTAGCTCTTCGACATCACACAAACCTGCTGATCATCCTGTTCTCCATGATGCTAATGACTGGAATGCCCCAGTTAACCAGCAAAGAGGATATTGAATATATCCGGGATGCACTGACCGTAGGGAAAAGCGAAGAAGACGCCAAGAAGCATTTTCTTGATCAGATAGAGGTTTGCAGAGATAAGGGCTGGACTGTGCAATTTAACTGGTTTTTACATCTTGTGCTTGGAATCAAACAAGGAGTAGAAAAGCATTCTGCTTAATATCTTATATAAATTAACTGTGGGTGTGAATAGGAGGTTAGTGAATCTACATGTTATTTATGAATTCTGAATAAATGAGCAGTCAGAATTGCCTTTACTTTGCTGGCAGCTTAAATGGATCTTCTGAAAAGGCAAGGACTTTTGCTCTGCGCCTCCAGATGATCTTCCTGCAGTTAAGGTTTTTTGTTTTTTTTTTCTTTTTCTCAATGTCTTAACAACACTTCAAGTTGCTGGATTCTTTTAATTAGTTGCTTTGCTGATGTGGCCTGGCCTGCATTTTTCTTGTTTTCTTTAGTAATAATTTCAGATAAATATGAAGGAGGAGCTTGATTAAGATGATAACCTGGAAATTCAAATAGAAATCCCCTGTGACATTACCTTAGTTGTTCATGATGGTCAAGCCCTTCAAAAGCAGAAGAATCTATTTAAAATCTATGGTTATATTGAAATCCCTATAGGCAATTCACTTCTTTCTCAGGATGGCTTACACTCAAGTGGTCTTTACCTGCATCCTTCTCTTTTGTCCCTTCCTTAACACATTTTCCCTTTTGGATTTTTAATATGTTGTCCGCAGAAAACAGCTTTGGCTTTACCACTAGAGGAAATTACCTTACTATTTTCGTAGCCTCCTGACATAGACAACTGAGCTTCACTGTCCTGCCAGGAGAACTTCATAGTTACCTGGAAGTGCCTCAGGTTTGAAAATGAAATTCTGAAGGTTTACTTTTGAAAGGTTTTTTACTGTGCTTTTTAATGAGGAATGTCCGTATTATATTACAGATTATATTCTTACTGTAAAGTTACTAAAATTCCACCTGTGTAGTAAAAGCTTTGTAGAAAAAGCAATGGTACTTCCTTATTCCTCAGAGAAAACTCCTTATGTAAGAGTAATTGAAATTTTACCAAATATTTGAGAAATCCAAAGTTATTTATTCTTTGGTGATATATTTTCAGGATATACCTAGAAGGAATTAAATGTGTATATTTTGCTATTTATTTTTAAATTCCTTAAGAGACTATACTACTGAAAAGCTATTTATGAAAGAAAAAAAGTCCTTATCTTTAATTTCAATATTTAAACTTAAAAGAGAAAAAAAATGGGCAATGTTAAGTAGAATTTTAACTTCTCTACTGTAGGATGCCTGCAAATCATTAAGTCTGCCTATGGTAGGAAAGGAAAAAATACACAGCATGAATTAGCCTTGGACTTGAATTATTATGGTATACTTCCTGCTAATTGATTTTTACCAAAGAGAGAAGATGGCTTACAATATTGCTTTTTTGCACTTGTGCCTGTGTAATTTCTTCTTTCATTGTAGTGTTACATGGGTTTTACATTACATATAAATGATTAACTGAATTTTTTAATTCTGTTATCATTTGCTTTGATCATTTCACAGAACTGTTAAGATTTTAACTACTGCTACCACTGTTACTACTGAGTGTATTCTTGAAGGATTTTTAATAAATGTACTGTAATTGGTTTCTCAGTTATGAGATATAGCCAATCTATTCTTGAAATGTAGATGTTTAATTGGTTACTGTCTACAGCAGTTTTTGATGTATATGGTAGACTCTAGTTAAGGAAATTTTAAAAGTTAAAATGTAGAATATTTTGTTGTTCTGTTACATTATTATTCTGTGCAAGATAGGCTTAAGACTGTACTAAAATATAAACTAAATCATGAATATTGTCTGTAAAACGATATGTTTAGATTTGTATTTTATAGATCTGAAATAAATTGACATGTTCTATTCATTTCGTTATCATTCATGAATAAGCAGCTTAGCCCACAATACACGTAAATATTTTTTATCCAGTTACTTAAAGACTATGTAATCTCATTAAGAAATCATCCTCAAAGTCTCACTCAGAGGAATTGTTTTAGTTCCATATTAATAACTCCCTACAATGTTAGATATCTTAAATTTTAAGAATCTATGGTATTAGAATTGCAATTATTATAATTGTAAGATGTGAATAGAATATTACCACTTTCTAACAGCACTTTATTCATTCCTAGTTTGTTCTACAAAGAAAAATCTGAAGATTTTAGTAAGTTCCTAGACTGAAAAAGTAAGTAAATCTATTGCTAAATTTAACTCCAGCATGGGGAAGTAAATGCTATCACAACCTCAAGGGAAATGGTGCTCTGGAAGCAGCCTCCATTTGCAGGAAAAGGTCTAAAAGAGATGTGCACCCAGAGGAAAGCAATTTAGTCCTGCACTAATCTTAGACTGATGATTTTTATCAGCAGTTTACAATGTGCTGTGTTGAATTGTATACAATGTTTGTTACAGACACCTGAAACACCTCTGCGCTGAGCTAACGCTGCCTGTGTTGGGCTGCCTGGGCAATGCCACGCTGCCCTGTCTCTTCCGTCGAACGCCTCCTCTGCGTTGGCATCGGGTGTTCGCCAGCCTGGCTTCTGGGAGATCAAAAGTAGCTGCCAAATCTCCTTTGTACCTACAGAACAAGCTATTAGGCAGCTTACCGGCACTTCATTTATAAATAGCTGATTATCTGTTGGCTTTTCTGTGGCTCTGGAAGCCTCCACCCATAACTAACTTTGTTTTCTGGCAAGCCCTGACTCAAGGAAGCACAGCGCAGAGATGTGGGTTGAGGTAGCCCAGCTTTAGGGTGGAGTGGAACTGCTTTTCAGGTGGGGAGGTGGGCACGAGCACACGTCTGCCTGTCCCAGTGCAGAAAATGGTTGTCACTTTCTGCAGTGGCAGCTGCATCCCCAAGGCCTTGAAAGCTGGAGCTTTAGCATACCCACCATTGCCAGCGCAGGAAGCTGAACCGCAATTTCCTGAGTTTGGGCCTAATGTCTTCCAGTGTGTAAATACACCCACCCTCCAGAACAGCTTTTTTAATAATGGCTCTAAAGCAAGAAACATAAATTAGTCACTAACCACATTTTTCACAGGCTGTAACACAGCATGCAGAGAGAGAAAATCATTAATTTTTCTGAGCAGTTCTCAATTATCATCCTTGTCTCCTGTTAGCCTTAAGATTATCTTTTGAAAATTATTTTTAAGGGCTACTTTAAGATGTATTCTATTTTCTTGGTAGTCTAAATTAATGTTACTACTGCACCTAACAGTGGAAATATGAATTTATTTATAGAGTCAATGCTTCAGACTCTGTTGTAACTTGACATATACTTTGGCTCCAGCAAGGTCATTGAGATGTTGGTAAGTGAGGAGTGTGTCCCCAAGGCTCCAGCCTAATTACGTTCCAGGACAGGAAGAGAAGTTGGAAGGGAGCGAAGGTGTACAGCATGATTACATTTAGATCTTCATCTAATACACTGGTCCCACTCATTAGAGGTATTTAATCTATCATTAGCAGAATGTTTAGCCTTATTTAACACATATTTAGCAGAATTTCCTCTAAAATTTAACCAATAATATAGAAACACAGATATGAACAACT
>WHYT01016782.1:393817-406922 GCA_009806455.1 Tetrax tetrax
TGTGCCGCTCGGGGGGAAGGTAGATAATGTTAAGCTCGGGAAGTGGGAGGGGTGGAGGAGGTTTTCTTGTTTCTCTGTCTCATTCTCCTGCTAGTTGTAGTAATAAATGAATAGTTTTCCCCAAGTTGAGTCTGTTTTTGCCCGTGACGGTAAGGATTTCTCCCTGTCCTTATCTCAAACCTCGAGTCGTTTTTCTTAAATTATCTCTCTTTTCTTAAATTATCTCTCCCTATTCTCTGGGAGGGTGGGGGGAGTGAGAGAGAGACTGCGTAGTCTGGTCTGGATCGGGGCTAAACTACGACAGAGTGGAAATAAGATAAATAAAAAATAAGATAACCCCATGGTATCGCTTCACTTCTTTGGGAGGTTTCTGATGTTGCTGTTTCACAAGGGGAAAAAACAGAGAAGGTAAAACTCCCACAGTGAGCATCAGGGCTCAGATTGCCTTCAATCTCAGGAGCTTTTTGAATTGTACATAGGCCATGTGCTCATTGCAGATGACAGGCAAAGAGGGTTTTGATGAGAACAATTGCTGCTGCTCTCTGGATCGCTGCTCTCAGCACATCTGGAAGCATATCTGCTTTAGGTGGCCACGTGTCACCAGGGTAGCAAGAGAGGAAGCAGCTGCAGCCAGGGTTCAACGGCACAAGGAGAGCAAAATTTTGGGTACCAAGATGTACATCAAAATAGCCAGCTTTGTAGGAATCCCACCAATGCCAAATCCCAGTAAATGAGCTCTAGTTCAAGCTGCAACACCGCAGGCCTCGGCTTGGCAGTGGGATGTACTGTACGCAGAGAAGATAGGAACACCAAGATTCAGAGCTGGAAATTCAATGCCCACTTCAACCATGTCTTCTTCAGATCTTGGAAAACAGTTTCAATAAATCTCTAGCCACACCATCATGACACTTTTCCCAGCTTGTTGGCTAAACAGTACCAATACTAAATGTAGGTCCTTTTGGCATGCCAGCAGGAGCTTGCCAAACATGAAGGAGAGCAATTTGTCCTTCCTGAGAAGACACATGTCACCATCAGGCATATGGTACTGAGCCAGAAACAATTTGCCCCAGAATGGCAAACAGCCCACTACCAGCCTCAGCTGATGTGTTCCCACACTGCCACCTTATCATACTTGTAACATGGAGAATAATTAGGACATTTCAGGGCAGTATTTTTTTTTCCAGGTAAGAGTCACTCCTGTAAGAGAACTCACTGAAGTGCAAAGTTAAAAAGTAATGTCATTGTTTAAAAAAGCAGGGAGTAATCTGGTGAATCTTCACACCATGTTTGAAGGTCCTAACCCCACAAATGAGATTGCTCCATCTCCAGCTCCTTTTGTTATACAAATTGGTATGTACTAAGCTCTGTGACAGCTGTCTCAGCTGTCAGTGGGTCACAGAGAAATGAGCTGTATTTGAGAGGAAATTGGCTTATCCTGTAAAGAACAGGCCTGCAAATAAACAATAAACTGTGGAAGACCTATTTAATGTAGTATATGGGTTTACTTTGCTCAGAAAATGAGCTAATCCTGAGGAAAAAAAAATCCCAATTTATTTGTGAATCTCTTCTGATGGATTATGTCCTCGTAAACTCAGACAGGCTGGCCCAGCTTTCAGTAGCTTAGTCAGAAACAAGGTCCAAGAACAGACTTTAAACTAACACAAAAACATGACATTTCCATTTTGTCAGGACCCCTGATCCTTCCCCCAAGAAAACTAATCAGGTACAGTCTTACACTGGATATTTATTTTTTACAAAAATATTTCTGAGAAATAAAATGTTAGAGTTCCATCCAGCAGTGAAAGCTGGTCAGGCACGAAGGTCCGTAGGCACACATCTACTTACAAGATCATGACCTAGAACAACAGAGGAAACCACTGAGATCTGGAGAAGGTAATTGCTGTTATTCCAAATACAACAATGTTCATAGATAGCCAGAAGTAAGGAAGGAAATCAGCACTGACTAAAAGTAGGTATACAGATACATAAGGGGAAGACTCTAGAGTTTCCCATGTAAGGAGCTGCACTAGCTATGTTCATGGAACCATTTTTTCCAGTTGAAAATATTGAGGAGGATCAAGTGCACTAACACAACAGAAAGGATTTTTGTATTGTCCATTAACTTCTCTATGACAGAACCACCGACATGTGCTAAGCAAAGAGCTTTGCTCTGGAGAATCTTTTAATTTCCAACCTACAGCTAGGGAGTATCTGCCACAAACACCAGGTAAGAAGCAAATTAGTAAGTTAGTTAATTACTCATGGGATCATCATCTTTCAGAGGGAAAATCAGAAATGTCACAAAAGGAGCAAAGGGCAATGGGACCAGCAATTCAAAAGCTTAGACACCCTTTCACAGGCTGAGAACTAGTAGTTGCAATTACATTCACTGTGATGTTTTGAAGGATTCAGAATTATGGACCTTCCTCTGTGGTAAATGCCTTTTGCTCCAAATGGCTTTGCAACTGGCCAGGTGTGGCGGAGTCCTCATGCAGGGTATGGTCACACCAACTGGGCTGTCCTCGAGTCCTGGAAGAGGGGTGCTGCCGCTTCTAGCAAACTTAAGTTGAAGATCAGCATAGAGGTGCTCAGAATCTGAAAAGGTGGTGCTCCAGGTAGAAAAGGGCCAGAGAAGAGAAGATTTAAGGGTTTTGGGTTTTTTTTTTTACCTCCTTCACTTGGAGTAGTGAAAGCAGTGATAGAGTTCTAATGACTATTTCAATATTCTATAATCACTGTTGAGCTGTGAGTAATGTTCCCCTTTAAAACCTCCTTGCCACACATTCTGGTTCTTAGCTGAGTGCTCTTTGTCTGGAAAACAGCTATTAGGCACTCACCCTTATCTCAAGAGTCAGACAATCAGTGTTGTGGTGTCCTGACGTGTTCATTCTCTTTAGGTCTCATATGTACAAGCTGGATTTCTTGGAATAAAAGTGTCTTTTCTGTCCTACTGTGTCAGGAAATAAAGGTATTTCTGCCACATAATACTTTTTGTTTTCAAGGATATGGTCATCTTACTGTGCCAAGGAAACTTTTTTGAAGGCCGCAGAATGAAGTAATCCCAAAAATGCACTGATTTTTATTTATGTTAACACATAGTTTTCAAGATTTCTGTCTAGCCCAAGGCATTGTTAATATTGACATAAATACATACTTGGCTTCCAAACAGGCCTGCAATCACTGTAGCTCGTTTATATTAGATATAAAAACTCTAAAAAAACCCCCAATTGTTAAGACATCACTGCAGTCTAACCACTTAGCAGGAGGTTCTCATCTGTTTCCAAAACAGATTTCCAGTGGGTTTCAGCTGTGGTCACTTCTTTAAAAATCACAGATTTGTACACTCCAGCCTGTCCTGTTTAATCACAGAGTGAATAATGTTTTCCTCATTTGAGTTATTACCATTTTAGTAGAGGAGCTCAGCCTCATTTTATGATTTCTGCAGGGTGAGTAATTCCTTCTCACCCAAGCAGTCCCATTGAGTTTCCATTCGAGCAAGAACTTGGAAGACCAGGACCTTTCACCCTCAGCACTGCCCCTTTTAGAGTGTAACTATTTTTACTCTCCAGCTTCCAGGCATAGAAATGTTGACATCTAAACAGAGGAATGCCAATGGTTGAGACAGAAAAAGAAAATAAAAGTCATAAATTAGATTATGATGAATTTTTTTCAAGACATCACACTTTTAAGCAAGGATTTGTTTATACAATGAAGCAATTTTTAACTATCTACATATTTTAAAAGTTAAAATCTGAAATGCTGCACATGTTTAAAATGAAAAAAACGTTTAATGCTTTACTAAGTAGTAGATATTTTAAAATAGTAGATATTTTAGTAGTAGATATTTCAAAATAAATTCTAGCACTTATTAATCTGTCTCAAATAAAATATGCTCTTCCATAAGCATTTAGAAGAACTCTCCTCATATTTCCATATGTTTACAAGAAGAAATTTAACCCTTCTGGAGACAAAATCCTTACCTGCTCCTTAAACCAACTTGGCTAGATATGAATCTGGACTTATCTCTAATGAAAATATGGAGGCCAGTCTCTAGTGACATAGCCCAGGGGTCTCCCTGTTGCAATAGGACTAGGGGTAATGGTTTTAAAATAGAAGGAGGTAGGTTCAGACTAGACATCAGGAAAAAAGTTTTTACAGTGAAGGTGGTGGAACACTGGAACAGGTTGTCAAGAGAGGTGGTGGATGTCCCATTCCTGGAGACATTCAAGGCCAGGTTGAACGGGGCTCTGAGCAACCTGATCTGGTTGGAGATGTCCCTATTTCTTGCAGGGGGCCTGGACTTGATGACCTTTGAAGGTCCCTTCCAACCCAAACCACTCAATGATTCTATAAGGGTAGGGCACCTAAGCAGGATGTCATCGTGCAGGCTCTGTGGTCCCCGTACTGCAGATGAGTCAGGGTTGGGGCAAATATTAAATGTCTTTTATACAACACATTGCAAGGGAATTTGGGAGAGGTCTTTTCCAGTAGTGCCCCATTTATACGCAGACTGGGCATGTCTATGGCACTTCGTAAAGGACTGGCTGGAACTGCAAGTGTGTCTGAACACAAGAGACCTTGACTAGGCCTTACGGTAATGATAGAACATTGAAAGATTGATTTTAACACTCAAATAAACCCTTAAGGTAAATGACAGAAAGAAGTCTATCAAGTGAAAGTGATCTTAGGGCAGAAAATTATACTGACCTGGAAAGCACCATGCAAATTTGAGTGGATATGCTAACTAAGGACCATGTCCTTATTTAGGGAAGTTGTCCTTTTGGAGCAGGCTCCACATCCGAATCTACTCTTGTACAACAGATGCACTATCAGCTTGAACCTCTCCATAGCTCCTTATGCAACTGTTATGTTGTAGATCAGTCTGAAGCCTGAGGTTTCCTGGCGAGCCCCAGCTGATGCATGGTTCCTATGGATTAATCTGCTATGAATTTGGGCAGCCTCCAAATTGCCCTGCAATGTAGGCCCAGAGAGAGAGATTTCAGCAGAACATCACCATCTCCCCAGCAACCACTGGACTCTGTTATATTCAGCAGAATCTGAACAAAGCAAAGATTCTGCTCCATCGGCTCCAAATGCTGCTACCTGCACACAGTTTTTAGGTGGCGTGAACATGAATAATGGCAGACCGTGAAAAAGGAAGAAGAACTGACTGTTACTGTCAGTGTGGGAGACTTCTGATAACTTATGTGTCCACCCTTTCAGCTTCATGTACGTAACCGTTGTCCTCAGCAAATGGGTTCAGTATGAGCAAGGATTACTTACACAATAAAACATGAAAAAGTGCTGTTGCAAAAGTACTTGAATCTGAAAAAAGCACACTTGGAAATAAATAGGGGGCACTGGGAAATCACATTCTGGCAACTGCACAAACTGTGTGCATTTCCCATAGAATTGAATAAAAATAGATTGTGCCGAAAACAACGATAAAAACCTCATGGGAATGCATGTCTGGCACTGTTTATATTCCATTTCTGGGGCTAAAGTTGAAATATTGAAAGGGTGGTGCAATTATGAATTTTATTTTAAAAATGTAAATATTTCTGTTTCTTATAAAAGTATAAAAAATAATCACATACTTTCTTTGATGATCCATAAGTCTACACTAAATAGCCAGACTTAACCAGCTAGTCAACTAAGTCAAGATACTTACATTGTATTCATAGAGTGATTAATACGATGGGGTCTTTAGGTTCTGCCAAAATAGGAACAGTAATGTCATATACAGACATATATATATGTGTGTGTATTTATTTATACATGCACACACTTATACTTAGATGAGAGAGAGATAGAAAGACAGTCTTTCTGTTCCAGAATCTGAAAAGGTCATTACATTTAGATTATTTTTTAATCAAATGCACATTTACAAGTTCTTATAAACAAACCATCCTGAGACAAACTGGAGACTTGGCACTCCAGTGCACAGCTCTGAAGCATCCACATTTGTCCTTCAAGGTCTGCTGGTCTAAATTAAGGTTTTTATTTCAAACACAGCTCTTCCAACTACACGCACATCTCTTCACCCACAGACTAGACAACACCTGAACCCCTCTTGTCTGATGCCTTTAACACAAAAAAGTGTCTGTCATACAGCCCAGCGTGTCTACCTACCCAAATGAAGCTGTGTGTAGATGTGCAGACACGCCCAAATAAAGAAAGAAACACATCCTTCATTAGGGTCAGAATGGTGGTTTTAATCACTAATGTTCTTCTGGGTTTTCTCTAAGATGAAAGTCTACAGGAACATTACCACTGCATTATGGTTAAAACCCAAGAAAATATTTTAACTGGTGCTTACGTGTCTTCTTTAACCAATACTTATGCAGATGCTTTATTCCTCCCGCTAAGAAAAAAATACTAATTTCTTGAAGAAAATAATGAGTAACAATTAAATCTATCGGGGAAAACAAAGCAAAACAAAACAAAACCCACCAAACCAAAACCCCAACAGTTAATGTCCACTGAAAACGTGAAAAAGTTGCCTCTTCCCTAGGAGGACAGAACCACAGACTCCAGAGCTCTGAGCCCCTCCTTTTGGAAATTAGCTCACAAGAAACCTAAGGTAAGTCTCATAATAGATTTGTTTGGGAGAACATTAGCAGTTAATGAGCAATGCAAGGCATGGAATTGTGGGGTTGCTCTCCATTCAACAGCTATTTCTACTCTGCTCCCTGTTTTTGCCACACAGCAGATGATCTGAAGATTTCAGATCTAACCTCAGAACTAGTAAGAGGAGAAGAGGGTTTGCAGAGAGGAAGTTTATTTTTCAAAAATCATCAGATTCCCCAGCTCCCTCAAGGAAAATGAAAAGCAAAACTATCCATTCACTATAGCTCTTTAGCATTTAAATAATACCCAAGCATCCACAGTGGTGACCGTAGGTTTTTAAAACCATATTTGTACTGCGATTTTCTCACTATTACTTCATATTTCATAAGATCCAAGAACAACTGCATCTTTTGGGATATTTGTCTGTTCCTCTAGGGACATGAAAGAATTTGACTTTCCAAGAGAAGATGTTGAACCATTTCTGATAAGTAAGACCAATACTAATTTTTGCCTTAAAGGGACCACTAGACTATCTAGATGGATATCCTTCATCACTTCCATCATTCAGTATAAGCCTCTTCTACTGAGCATAATAACAACTGCTTAGATAAAGGCTGTGAACTCTCCCAGTCTTTTCACCTCAAGGTATTTCCTTCAACTTATGAGTAATTCCTGTATCTCTTTTCAGCACATCTCCTATTTTTCCATATTCTTTTGAACATATGAACACCAAAACTGTGGGCCATACACTTTTACTGGTCTTAGGAGTGCTTTCCAAAGTGAAGAACCCCCATTCCTATTTCAATCTCCCCCTTGAAACAATCAAGAACCTCATTAAGCCCCTTTCTCTACAGGATTACACTGGGAATTCAAGTCAAGCTGTTTCTCCATTTTGAACTCTAAACCCTTTCAGAAGCATTGCTTTCCAACATAAAGTCCTCCCATTCTGTAGAAACATCTTGCACTCTTTCTTCTGAAGTCAATAACTTAATATGTAGCTGTGTAAAGAAAGATTTTATTTAAATGGATAAGTTATCCAGACAGCTCCACGCTTTCCTGAGCTCACTGATATCACCGTTCTGACTGGGTTTTGTGTCATCTGGAAATTACATCAGCAACATTTAAACTTGCTCCAAGTGATTGCAGGAGGTGTTGAATAGAAGCAGCTTACTGTCAATTCCTATGGAACTTCTCCATCTGATGATGATTTTCTGCTGTCAGCTACTTGGAGAGATGTCTCCATTAGCCATTTAACAGGTTGTGTCAACAGTGCACAATGCCATTTTTATAAACAGAGTAGGACACCATATGAAATAAGATCCTCAAAATAGCCAAAGTCTACTACATCTACATCGTAATTTTATCTCATTACTTTTAAACTTATGTTTACTTTTAATGGCAAATTCAGCACTCGCTATATTGACTTTAAAAATTCTAGTCATTTTTTTTCGGAAATCACAGGTGATTGTGCCTGCCCAAATTGAGACATTGATATTCTAAGAGAGGGTATCCAGTAGTCTCTGAATATCAAGGACCACAAAGAATAGATTTCAATGGAAGTCCACAGCAGTTCATTCACTGAATAATAACAGTTGTATGCAGAGTTTGCAATAAGTCACAAAGCTCATACTTCCTAGAAAGTCCAGTTTTGGGTTAAGAAGGACTAGGGTGATTGGAAAAGTAAGGGACTTGAGGTCCAAAGATGTGACACTGCAATTCTTCTCACCATATTATCTCAGTAGATGAGGTTGGTTAAAGACTTAGTTTCATGACCAACATAAGTCAACCTAAATTTAAATTGCCGATGAAAGGACAGTCTGATACTACTCCTCCTGAGCTGTGATTTCTGCTCTCTTCTCTCTGTCAGCATGATGGTTCATCTCAGGTCTATCGGGTGCTTAATTTGACTGACTGCATAGCCCTACAAGTGCTAAAAATGTGATACAAGGGAGGGGAAAGAAACACTTGTTCAAGGATTAGCAGGGTGCCATTTTGGTGCGAGGAAACTTCTCAAACCTTCTATCAGATTAAACTGATGGTGAATTGGTAGTGAAAATGGCAGGGGCTATTTAATTTACAACGCTTCATCACTATTCTGTTCCCTGAGGTGGATTCTTTCCATCCCACATTTTGAATGTGGTCTTTCTGCTTGCTCAGGGAAAATCTTCATTGGTATAAATAATAATTTTACTTGAGTATGTAAATGGTTCTTGCCATTCTAGATTTACATTAGGTAGGGAAAGAGTTAAGAGTTTCGAATCCACAGAACAATAAGCACAGGCAGAGTATGAGATGGAGAACAGGAGGCTGAAGTAAAGAAAGAGTCATGAGGAACATGTTCAAATTTGACCCATCAATTACAGGCACTAGTTTCTTATATTGTTGATAGAAGTTAACATTTTATGATAAATAGATTTGGGGTTGGTAATGGATTTGGTAAAATAATAATGGTGACACATCATTCTAATGAGAAGAATAGAAAAGCAGGAAACTATGGATCTGCATAGCTGCAAGTTTTGTTATTGTTGAAAAAATCTATGGCTGAATGAGTGCCATCAAAAACTGTTAGTAAGAAAATTCCGTGAGCAAGATTTTCCTAGTAAGCCAGTATGAGCTGAGAAGAAAAAAAAAGTCAATATATGTGACATTTTAAAGGTATTTTGGAAGATTAGAAATTGGATTGTGATTATTCCTATGCACTGTGATTGTTCAAAATCTACAAACCAGCTATTGCTTGATCAAGAGCCAGCAAGGAAAAACATTGTCATATAGCTAAAGAGATTTTGAAGTAAATATAAAACACGAAGGGATTTGCAGGTTACTTGTCAGCAGCAGCTTTTAATCATGCAATATGCAATGTGTGTCTGCATTTAAAATGTCAAAAGCCAGGTAAAAGATTTAAGATAACACAAACTAAAATCTTGAAAATACAGAGAGTAACATCTCCCACATCAATCAGTATTTTCCTACTACACTGCAACAGGTATAGGGCCAGGTTTTGTCCTGTGTTTTCTCCTGTACAATATGAACTCTCTTTCCATTGAGAGCCACCCTGGGAGTTGCTAGCTTGCCAGCTTAGAATCACAGAATGGTTTGGGTTGGAAAGGACCTTTAAAGGCCATCTAGTCCAACCCCCCTGCAAGGAGCAGGGACATCTCCAACAGATCAGGTTGCTCAGAGCCCCGTCCAACCTGGCCTTGAATGTCTCCAGGGATGGGGCATCCACCACCTCTCTGGGCAACCTGTTCCAGTGTTCTACCATGCTCATTGTAAAAATTTTTTCCTAATACCCAAGCTGAATCTGCCTCCTTCTATTTTAAAACCATTACCCCTCATTCTTTCACAACAGGCCCTGCTGAAAAGAGACTACTACAGACGAAGAGATCAGGGTCTCTTCTTTTTGGGCTAGCTGTGCAGCTGGTCCAAGCAGGTGATAACAATAGTCCCTCTATTGTTAGGTAACTAAAAGGTGGTTTTAAAAGCCTGTACTCCACTAGTGTGCTTGCTAAAGTTACTTTCCATTTGAGAGAAAAGGCTTTACCCCATCTTACGATGTTAAGTGCATGCTTCTGCCCCCTCTGTACGGCATATATTGCATTGCAGAGCTTAGCCGGGGTTAATCAGAAGATGGTTGTTCAAGAGAATGTCTTTGGAAGGACTGGAGAAGAATGTTCCTATCAGGCAAAAAGTTAAAAGCTGGCAGAAAAAAAAGGCTTGTAGTTGGCTGTTGGATGGATTTTGTTAGCTCAAGTTTACTAAATTTACTAAATTTGCATTTACCCTGATAAAGACCAGGCTTGACAGTCTGCCACCCCTTCCTTCTGCACTCTGTTCATTGTCCTCTACGTGACCAGAAAAGATCTCATTCTCCGATCTCTGACAGAAGTAGTCCCAATCACTGTCGGAAGCATGCTGGCTGGAATTGTCATGTGGGATACACAGTGCTTGCTATTTCTCAGCTGCTAGCTGCAGTATCCTAGTTTTTCACAGCCTCGAAGCAGGTGAAGGGATAGATTGCCATGTAAAGCTGGTTAAGTGTGTTATGAAGAGTGCATCTTCAGTTAGGAGGAAAGGAGACAAGTACTTACATTGTTTTCTTGGTAACTGTGAGCAGAATGTTCTGTCCAATCCCTTTTCAGTACAGAAGGATTTTTTAAGGTTTTATTTTCTCTTTCATCTTAAGATGATGTTCACAGCTGAACTAGAATGACAAACAAAAATTAGTAGCAACTAATAACACTCATCGGAGAGGTGTGAACTGATACTCTCATTACCTAACTGTTCACTCTGCTAGACATAACACATTCTGGGACAGCTGTCCTCCTTATAAGGATTTTAAAGCAATTTAAATGTGAATGAAATCTCCTTGGAACATCAAGTGTCTAAGGAAACCAAATGACACCAACTTAAACTACAAAGTTCACTGCCATCCTTTGAGATACACCAAAACTCAAGATAAGTCTCATTAGACACAAACATTTTAGGTTGGTTTGAAAATTTTAAAAAAGAATCACTCTTCAGAGTGCCACCACTTAGGAATCCCTTATTCAAATTATCCCAGTGTTGCATATAAACATCAAAGACTGGCTCTTGAGGATGTCCTCAGAGAAGCAATCTCCTGTCATTTGAATGATGTCTGGGAGGATGGGAGGCTCTGGCAAGCTAGGGAAGTCCTTGATTAGATGGGAAAGATACTATTCTGCTGGTAAATTCCTAGAATAACAGAGTGCCTTGTCTGAGAAAACCTCAGGCATGATAATCCTTGTAATCCTGGAAGACTACAGTAAATGGAATATCGTATGCTAGGAACACCAGGAATACCTAATGCCTGGAAGGCACTGACTACCAACACTTCCCTTCCTGGAGGTTTCCTCAGAGCTTAGGTATCTCTCAACCTGATCACAAACAGATCACTCCTCTCAGCAATGTGAGAGGGCTTTTAAGTTTCTAAACTTGTAGATGAGCCAATCTGGCATTTCTAGCGAAACCACTTTTTCTTGAGTGGTCTCTCTAGTAATTCTAATGACAAAGATATGCACTTGTCCCTAATGCACAGATGTCAACTCTCCTGCTGCACTTGATTCTTGGCCATTGTAATGTGTGTGGTGACACAGTACAGCCGCAGTGCTTTGTAAAGGCAGCTGCGGCCGGGGCATGCCAGCAGTAGGGCACGGCATGAAGTTTGGATGTGCTGGATGGACTGTCAGGGTCCCCAGGACACAGCAGCAATTCTTGAAGCCTGCTGATGGAGCAATCTTCTGCAGCCCAGAGAGCACTCGTAGTCTGCCCCCAGAGGACATAGCCTGTCCTTGAGGATGTTCCTCAGGCTGGACAGCATTAAATGTCAGTGAATTTCACTTCAAATAAGTGCTTCATAATGGCTAGCTGTAGGCTTTTCCTGCAGAGAGAAATTACATCACAAGATGTAGCTCAAAGGTGTTCCACAGCTCCATTGGCAGAGGTGTCTCTTGCCTGCTACAGGGCAGCAATATCACCCACGCATGCATGGATCACTCACTTCACTCATTTCCCTGGGCTATAACACTTTGAAGATCCAACCTGTGAACCAAGCTCTGTTTGAAAACGCTTCCACAGGGAGCATTGGGTTCCACTTGGAAACTAATTCAATTAAAAATGGCTTTGAGATCCAGATCTGCATGAAAAGCATCATAGGGATTGCTGTATTTTGTTGTCACGTTACTTTCTTGAAGTTAGGTCTTTCAGTATCTTGCAACTACACACTCAAATTTTGACTGCTTATCTTACCCTAAGCCTTTATGAAGTATATTTCAAGGCAATTTGAGTAATCCTGACTGGTCAGTGAGGTCAATTACCAAAAAACCAAGTAGCCCCAACCTTAGACTTTTTAACAGTTAATTCACTTGGTGCATAAAAATAAGACTCTGGAAGCCCAAAACGTTGGCCAAATGTTCAGAGGTGATTACAAATTAGGGGGTGATGCAGTTTTCATGCATTCCAAGGATCTCGCTTTCAAGAAGCGTTCAGTAAAGTCTTTTGAAAACCATGGCGCCCGTACTTGCTGTGTACTTACTTAAAGCTTCAGGTGGTGACAAGCAGCACCTACTTGCCACTGTGCTGAACAGTCTCTGCAGCACCACTTGGAAGGGTGTCTATGCATTGGCACTCGGCAATGTTTAAATTGGAGGTTTTTTCCTTTGTTTTAAACTATTGTTTCTCCAGCTAAATTTGCCATGGACCTTAGACACCCAGCTGACAAACAGGATGCATTTTCTAGCACCGCATCACCATTCACATCCTAAATAATATAGACGAATATAAATAGACAGCATCTCTCTGTGTATGAACGACGTGGGGAGTGTCTTTAAAAGACGTTCCATGGCCGCGGGAAAGCACAGCAGTAATTAGCTATGAAATTCCTGCACCCACTGTGGTCCTGCTCCTTAGGAATCCCCGCCGATCACCAGCGCGGATGCCCGCGTCCCCCGCCGGGGAAAGGCACCCAAAGCCCGGGGGACCCCGGGGAAGTGGGAGGCGGCGGTGCCCGGGGGGGGCG
>WHYT01016782.1:418453-430854 GCA_009806455.1 Tetrax tetrax
AAGATGGTAACAGCATTTCTGTTTTTCACCTTTTGTTGCTGTTGAGAGTGTATCAAGTGTTTTGTTTTCCTTCTTTTTTAAGAAGATTGCTTGACCTGCTATTTATACAGACGCTCAATCAGTGGCTAACACCCATTTTCCTTGTTTTGAGATAAAGGCTTATTTGCAGTTCTGCTTGACAGTAATGGAAGATAAATCACAGAAATGTGTGCGATCACGCTTCTCAATTGAAAGGAAGCAGGTTGATAGTTACAATTCTAGCATGATACTCGCTGTCTCCGTAGCTGTGACACCAGATAATGGAAGATAATCTGTGAGTGAGTTGAAGAAAGATGAGTGTAAGGCCCTTTGGAAGAAGAGGTAGGTTCTCTTGGATCCAGATCATTGTAGTGATCGTGATATCAGTCTGTGCTTTGTTGGGTGCTTACAGGAACATACTTTGTAGTGTTAGAAAAATGTTTTTATGTTTAATTCTGGAAGAGCTCTGCCACCGTAGGATCTGAATCCTTGACAGAATCAAAACAAAGCATGCAAAGAGCTACAAAAAGAAATGTCTTTAAATTCAAGAGGCCAACACTCGTTCCTAATAGAACAGGCTGTTTGTTGTCTGTCCGGCTCGGAGTGGCAAACGCAGGGTCTCTTTTTGGGGAGCTGTTCCGCGTTCCCCCCGGGCGGGAGCTGTCCAGGTGGGCAGTGCTGGAGGTCCCCGCCGGCGCATCCTGCCACTGGGGTGGGGAAATTCTATCAGGGAGCGAGGTTATTTTTGTTCTTCTCACGTGCCTACAGTTTTCTGTTGTTTCTGGGATGCATTTTACTTCTGAGGAAGGGGTTATCATTCATGACTGTGGTAGAAGTCAGTACATCACAATCCAATGTCTCAACTTTCAACGTTTATTGCAAGTTCCTCTTCAGTGGATTTTTTTTTTGTTTAAAGTTTTGATATTTTATTTGCTAAAGTAGTTACCAGCTACTTGTGAAGAACTAATAAAGCTGACTACACAGCACTGAACTTATAAACTGGCACATATTGTGTCTTTAAATCATAATGTAAAAATCATAGTGTGAAGTTATCCCAGCTCTCTGATTGGTTGGTATTTGTTCAGTTGGGGTAAAACCAAAACAAAACATATTTTATGGCCTGAAAGAGCCAGTTGGTGTGTGACATGGAGTGTATATCCTATCTTTCAAAATTAGTTTTATTTAGGAGGCGCATAACTGAGGTACCCCTGGGTGCCTGTGCTTCAGAGCCGCCTGGTACTGATGTTGAGAGCCGCCTAGTACTAATGAGCTGGCTGACAGGCCAAATGAGGCAAACCAATACGGAGTTTATGTGACCTTTCCTTCATGGTGGATAGCCGTTTGGTGTCAGCTGTTAATTTTCACAAATTAGCAGGAACTTTTTTGCTTTGAGACTTACTTCATTGTTAAATTTAATTGAAACTGTTCAGCAAGTTCAGAAGCTAGGAAGGGGAGCAACTAGGTGGATAACATAGTGATATAAACTTTGCTGTGAACCAAGGTGAAAGAAATGAAGCAGAAAGCAGTTTTCTGGAAATGAGGTAGTTATTATTGACAGCAATTAGTAGCAACAGAGCATGCAATAGATGCTATTAATTTTTAAAATCAATTTATCATTTGCAAAATGAAATTACTCTTGCTTGTTGCCAGTATTTAAGTTATTTGGGCTGAAAGTAATTAAAAATCGACAGGTGAGGTTCTGGATAAGCATGTTCATTCCTCCTAAATATCAAGAACAGAAACATAATCGCTGTTACACTTATGGCAGTTACCTGTTACTGCAACCAACACTCAGAAAGTAATAGGAGTCTGGTTATTGCGGAAAAGTATTTCTTTATGATTTTGTTTTGTTTTTATTTGGAAAAGGTACAAAGATCAGAATATAAACACATGCGCTGTTTTAAAAATGTAATGGCAGAGCCAAAAAGATTTACGCATTCATTCCGGAAACTCTACTTTATATTTACTTCTGGCTAGGAACTGACATAGTTTAACTTGTGTTCTGCGTTCCAGGACAAAACAGTTTATAGAGCTGCAGAACTACCCCCCCCCCCTTTTTTTTTTTTTTTTTTTTTTATTTTTTTTTTTTTAGATGAAGGGATGAATAATTTAGCTTTCGTCTCAATGTTAGAGTTTTTTATGGAGTACATTTTAGGTAGTAAAGTTTGCTTTCTGTATAAGACTAGCCTCATTCTTACATTGCACAAATTGTGTATTAGAGATTCAACAGTTGCAATGTTTTCTGAAGATAAACTATGCTAAGAGAAGTTATGTTTGACATTGCTTTCTCTGTTTATAGAGTGAGGAACTGAATGCATATAACTGATTGTACTTTAGGGACCGGAAAGAAGATTGAAGTTTTGTAGTCTGTAATTGCAAAATCACACAATTCCAGTTAGAAACTCCCCACTGGATGTAAAACTGTCGCTTTCTTTTGTTTCTGTTGAAATGAAGTTTAATCATAGTTCTCAGTTTTAAAAATTTCCTTTTGGTGATCAGTAGTTTTGATTTCTAAAATAATATGTGTTACTATTAATTTACTGCTGTTTTCTATCAATCAGATCCTACATATTTTATGCAAGTGGTTTGATTTCTAAGTAGCCTCTTGTTTTAGTGGCAAAAAGGTGAATTTAGCTCTGGAGCTGTGAAACAAGGGGAGAGGCATGTTTGTCAGAATTATTGGCATGTATGTAAAATTGTATAGCGTTCACTTGTAATACTTCTAGAAATTTGAAGGTCATGATACAGGAACACCTAGAGGGCCTGTGAAACTATATGCTTTAGAAAATACATACATGTCTATTTTTATAGGCTGGCCTGATGAAGCTCTTATGGTCTGTCAAGTTAGTGATAAACATATTTTTAAATGAGTGCATATGTTGCAGTATAGTAACTGAGGGCAATTTTCCCATATCCTGCCAGTCATAAGAGATACTTTAAAATTGTGCAAAAAATTCTGTTTAAATACTCTGAGTCTGAATGAAATCCACAAGACAAAGGAGTTTGAACTGAAGGCTAAGGTTTGCTCTTTTCTAATCTTATCCCTTGATAATCGTCCTTTAAGGAAGAAGAATGATCCAGCAGTTAAAAATATGGCTCATAGTTAGGACAAGCTGGGTTAAATCTCCATGTGTCTCGTAAACTTGCTGCATGCCTTTGACTAGTTTGCGCTGTATGCCGGAGCACAGGCTGTAACTTGGTAAAATGGAATACTTGCCATCCCCATCTCTCAGGGACCTCGTAGCAATATGGGCGTTAAGGATTGTGAGGGTCTGCTGTAGCATTGTTTACCTCCAGTACTTTAAAAGAAACTCTAGTAGTCCAGGGCCCAGCTGATGGTAGAATTTAAGAAATTTTTGTCTCATGCATTATTTTTTTTCTGGCCAAAGTAGAAAATAAGGGATTTATCTCTCATTGAAATGTACAGGAATACCGGAATAATCAGCAAAGCTCTTGTAAACAGAGGAAACCTGTATGGCCAGTTTAGGCTACAAAGATTGCCTATAAAAGGAGTACTAAAACTGAGAAAGCCTTAATGAATTTTGCCATTGTCTTACATAGATGTGGGCCAGCTTGCCGTCTTCCAGATTTTATCGTAGGAGAGTGCTAGTAAAGTTCATAATAAGATAATACTGTGCTCTGGTGAAAAGATGAGCGTATTCCCAAACGGACGCTAACTCATTTAGGGGAGTGTCGGGACAGAGCCACAGGGCAGACCGGGGACGGAAACTCTGTATGAGCGGGAGTGAGTAGGAGGGAGCAGGAAAAGGCAAAGCTGTTTGCCGGCCAGCAGCTGCCCCAAAAAGGACTGGTTTTCGCAGGCAGTGGAGTGCACTGGAGGTGGCCTTGGGTAGCTGCATCCCCGAGAGCCAGTCCTCCTCAGCTGGAACAGCCCGCCACACGAAGCGAAGGCAGAACTGTCTTGTCTGCACACTGGAGAGATTGCTTGATATTCCTGGCTCATATTGTCATTTACCAAATTGTTTATACAAAAGATAGTTGGTAGTTATTAATATGGACTCCTGCCATATAACCGTTACAGAATCAGGCATTAAATAGTGTCCTTTTCTGGTCACACTTAAAATGAAGGTCACATATAGACCCAGCCTATAAAGGGTTGTATTTGGTTTGCACGGTAAGGTTTTGATAGTAGGGGATGGCTACAGGGGTGACTTCTGTCAGAAGCTACTAGAAGCTTCCCCCATGTCCCACAAAGCCAATGCCAACCGGCTCCAAGATGGACCCACCGCTTGCCAAGGCTGAGCCCATCAGCGACAGAGGTAGTGCCTCTAGGATAACAGATTTAAGAAAGGCGGAAAAAACCTGTGCAAGAGCAATTGCAGCTGGAGAGAGGAGTGAGAATATGAGAGAGAAACAACTCTGCAGACACCAAGGTCAGTGAAGAAGGAGGGGAGGAGGTGCTCCAGGTGCCGGAGTAGAGGTTCCCCTGCAGCCCATGGTGAGGCCGGCTGTGCCCCTGCAGCCCATGGAGGCTCATGGAGGAGCAGAGATCCACCTGCAGCCCGTGAAGGACACCATGTCAGGGCAGGCGGATGCCTGAAGGAGGCTGTGGCCCTGTGGGAAGCCTGCACTGGAGCGGGCTCCTGGAAGACCTGTGGGCCCGCAGTGAGAGAGGAGCCCAGGCTGGAGCAGGTTTGCTGGCAGGACTTGTGACCCCGTGGGGGACCCATGCTGGAGCCGTCTGTTCCTGAAGGACTGCACCCAGTGGAAGGGACCCATGGGGTCACAAGTCATGCCAGCAGTTCGTGGAGGACTGTCTCATGTGGGAGGGACCCCACATTGGAGAAAGGGAAGAGTGTGAAGATGAAGGAGTGGCAGAGACAAAGTGTGGTGAACTGACTGCAACCTCCGTTCCTCATCCCCCTGCACCACTCATGGGGAGGAGGTAGAGAAATTGGGAGTAAAGTTGAGCCTGGGAAGAAGGGAGGGATGAGGGGAAGGTGTTTTTAAGATTTAGTTTTATTTCTCATTATCCTACTCTGATTTGATTGGTAATAAATTAAACTAATTTCCCCGAGTTGAGTCTGTTTGCCTGTGACGGTAACTGATGAGTGCTCTCTCATTGTCCTTATCTCGACCCATGAGCCTTTCGTATATTTTCTCTCCCCTGTCCAGCTGAGGAGGGGAGTGATAGAACGGCTTTGGTGGGCACCTGGCATCCAGCCACAGTCAACCCACCAGAAGGGTGAACAATTTTTTGTCTTACATTGGTGTTTTTAAAAAAAAAAAAGTTGCCCTTGTTTGTAAATTATTTTTTTTTAAATCCACTAGTAGGACAAAACATAGAATTCAATTATCTTCTTGTCGGAAATAATTTTTTAAAAGAAAAATCAGCAAGAGTACTCATAATCTTCACTTCTAGTCACCTAACGTGGATACTGGGGATATAAGTTAAAAGTAATGTTTATCCTAAGTTTATGTAATTAAGTATCCTTTAGTTGCAGAAACTTTCTGAAGCAGTCTACACTTTTTTTAATGTTTTGAGAGAGCAAGGAAGAAATGTTAGAAATTTGCAAGTAATTTACAGAAATTGATTTTACTTTTTTTTTTTCTGCTGAGGCTGTGACGTAAAGCATTCATGTTCCAGTAAATTAGAAAAGAAACTTTAGCCTATGTTTCTGGACAGTTGAATATCCAGACCACTAGGTCAGAGTCAGGTATCTTATCTCCTTTTTAGCATGGTTGCTTGCACATTGACTTGGCTTCAAGAGAAAAGCTTTCAGTACTTGCACTTGGAATATGGGGGATGGCCTGGGGAATAGGGCTTTTTTTTTTTTCAGAGGTGTGGGTTCATAGTCAGACATGTAACCTGTCAAGCAGACTCATTCCTTAGTTTTTGTTTCTCCCTTTTTGATGCAGTCTTGACCTTTTGTTTACTTGCTCTAAAAGGAGTAGAATTTCTTGAAAGGCAGTGGAGGTTGGAGGAGAACAGTAGACAGGAGAAGTAGCACTTCATCAGACAGAGAGTTTCTCCTGTATCCCTAAAGCAGAGAGTCTGAGCAAGACTCCAGCTCTCCAGCTGCATCTGTTGGTCTGCCTTTATTCTGTCTCTGTGTACTTCCCTCTTTAGTAACCGAATCTCAAATTATCTGCCCAGGTAGGAAATTATAAATAGACAACATGAAAAAGTGTACATTGGACTTCTCAGGTGGGTCTAGAGGGAAGTGACCTTTGGGTCATGACCACATGGGTTTGTTACCACTGGTTTTAGCTGTATGTCAGGTAATGGTGTCATTATCAAATGTGATTTTGCTAGGGAATCAAAATTGGGACCACAGTAGGGTTTTTTGTTTCTTCATTTGTTTTTTGTTTGTTTTTGTTGTTGTTGGTTTTTTTTTTTTTTAAGTCCTCTGGTGGAATACCATTATTTTATGCCAAGAGTTATTTCGTTGTCTGATGACTAATCAGCCCATTGGAGAGTTTTGTTATCAACAGTCATGGAAAGTTGGCCCCTGGTAGGAATCTCGCAGATAGTTACCAAAGGAAGTCAGGACAATGTTCTCAAGCTTCACTAGCAAGGAGAAAAACAAAATGGGAGTAAAAGTGACTGTGATGCCAAAGTTTACTTACAACAGATGCAACTTTTCAAATGCTGCCCAAACTATTGAGCAAAATGGAGTAGCACTGAAAAATCCAGTACTTGCCATTACTGGACATTTCTGAATGTGATTCCAAGTAATGCAGACATAAGACATAATGAGATTTAGAGTTTTCCATAGTCTCATTGAATGCTTTTGATGCTACTGCAGCGTCAGAAGAAATCAAACGACAATAGATAGGTCTTTGTATTTGCACTTTGACCATCTCTCTGCTTGCAGGCATTGTTCAGATGCTACCAGTAATCCCTGTTTCAGAGTAACAAAGCAGAAGGTGCTGAAGTAAGTTGGTATCTGCTGCTTCCTTTGGCCACTCCTCACCTCTCTTGCACAAGTCAATTAGTTCAAGACAGAAAAGGCTTCTCCATCTTTGGCTTCTCCGTTCTCTTGAGAAATTAGTTACTTGGTCTCAAAGGCTCCATAATCAAGGCACAGGTACTGACTCAGAGGCAGTTTGAGAATAAAGACTAGATTTATAAAGGGGCTCAAGGGACACTTTGGTATCATTATGCACAAATTTTACCTTTGGGACACAATAATCTTCACACCAAGTTAGGCAACGGAACTCTTTATTAATTCTCTATATGTGTTCTGTGTAGTCTGGGCTACGATCCTGGCATGTTTTTGGGAAGTTTTGAGTTGGTAACCATGGAAGAGAAAAACAGCTTGATGAGTGCAGGCCTGGAAGAAGAACCTAAACAAAGCCATTATACCATATATATATATACTATGTTATTTGCATCTTGGCACTGGGATGGTAATATGCAGCAATGGGGTCTCTGCTTGATCATCATCATGCAAGTGCTGGCACAGGTGTATCAAGGCTGAGTACAAGACAAATTGTGTTGTGCTACATGTTATGCTGTGAGGTGCAATGTCTTCTGCATACTTATATTTGTGGGAAGAGGGATAGCTGACGATGGGCTATCGTGTTTCAAAACTGGGAGCCATTCAAGGGAGAATTTCAGAATCAGGATAGTGGTGATCATGGAGATGAGGTCCATGTTGTCCTTTTTTTTTTTTTGTTCAGCAGCTAGCTGTCATGAGGCAATGGGTACAAGAAAGAGTGCTGCCTGGTCACTTGGAAAGTGGTCATCCCTAATTGCCACCATTCTTTATATGCCCAGCTCAGGAGAAAATGACAGCCAGCTGTGCAATTTGGGAGATGCCAGTTGGAAGATCCCCAGTTGATATCCTTCTGGGTGACGGAAACACATTAGATATGGACTTTGCTTACGTAAGTTTCTGCAGCTCTTTTGGCATCATTGACAGGATATGTCTATGTGGTGCTCCTTTGTGTGGTGCTTTATCAATAGGGAGAACTTTTTTTTTTTTTTTTTTTTTTAATTGCAAGTCACAGTAGCTCATTGTTATGGATTTTTGCCATTATCTGCAGTCCTTCAGTTCGTCTGGCAAGTTTCATGATGTCTTCACCAGCACCTCCATTGCTGGTGCCACGTCAACAGGCCGGTGTGCAGCTAATTCAAGGTGAAGATTTGTGGAGTCACTTAGAATCACAGAATCATAGAATCGTTTGGGTTGGAAAGGACCTTTAAAGGTCATCTAGTCCAACCCCCTGCAAGGATCAGGGACATCTTCAGCTAGATCAGGTAGAGCCCCATTCAACCTGACCTTGAAGGTTTCCAGGGATGGGGCATCTACCACCTTTCTGGGCAACCTGTTCCAGTGTTCTACCACCCTCATTATAAAAAATTTCTTCCTTCTATCTAGTCTGAATCTACCCTCTTTTAGTTTAAAACCATTACCCCTTGCCCTATTGCAACAGGCGCTGGTAAATAGTTTCTTCCCATCTTTCATGTAAACCCCTTTTAAGTACCGGAAGGCTGCTATCAGGTCTCCCTGGAGCCTTCTCTTCTCCAGGCTGAACAGCCCCAACTCTCTCAGCCTGTCCTCAGAGGAGAGATGCTCCAGCCCCCTTATAATTTTCATGGCTCACTCCAACAAGTCCGTGTCTTTCCTGTGCTGAGGGCTACAGAGCTGGACGCAGTACTCCAGGTGGGGTCTCATAAGAGCGGAGCAGAGGGGCAGAATCACCTCCCTCGACCTGCTGGCCACGCTGCTTTTGATGCAGCCCAGGATGTGGTTGGCTTTCTGTGCTGCAAGTGCACGTTGCCGGCTCACGTCCAGCTTTTCATCCACCAGTACCCCCAAGTCCTTTTCCTTGGGGCTGCTCTCAATCCCTTCATCCTCCAGCCTGTATTGATACCGGGCCTGCCCTGACCCAGGTGCAGGACCTTGAACTTAAGCATCACTGTCACCAGGGCTTCTTTGGTGGCCTTTTCTACCCCTTTCCTTGACTCATATAACCGTTAGACCTGAATCATGCCCGAGGTCTCTATAGTTAGTGCATCATCAGTAGTTTTATGGATGTGGATAGTGAGTTTGACTGTCTGAATGGGAGTTGGAGGCTTGTGTTATTAAAAATGAATCTATATCCCGCCTTCTCCCCAGAGTAATGTTTGCATGCTGTCCTGCATGTTTGCAAGAGTTAAATTCGAACAGACATTGCAGGGGTACCTAAGGCCTGTGTTGAAGCTGGTGCAGCCACCAGCTGTGCTTCATTCACTTGCCCCTGAGAACTGGAAAGGCCAAAACATGAACGGTGCTTTGGCAAACAGCTTCACCATAATCCCTGACAGCTGCTTGCAGTAATATAGCATGGGAAGTGAACAGTAATTTTTTTTTTTTTTTTTCCCTTGCCCCTCTCTCCCCTTTTATTCCTTTTGGCTTAGCCTCTCGAATCTCAACACTGGTAGCCCAGGTTTTTATGTTGCTAGTGTTATCCAGCCTAAGAGTACAAAGATTTACTAGAGACAGAAAAGGGGAAGGTGTCAGCCGCCAAGTTAAGTGACTCCAGCAGATGTGTTCCTAGCTGCTGGGAGGACACTGAGTTTTTCATTTTGTTGTTGTTCCACTAGCTAGTTTTGTTGGCTGCCAGACAACAGACAGTTTGTCTAGTAGGGGGAAGTATGCTGTTTGCAGGCTTTTAAACCAGTGAGACATCTGACCAGGGAAATGGGTGATCTGATCTGCTCTGCCTGCGGACCGTGTTAGATGTTTCATCAGTCAGCATGCTGACGTCAGGAAGCACCATCCTGCCATCAGTACCATCAGCAAACTTCTTTTATGTGGTAGGAATAAGGACAGAATAAGGCTCAAGTGCTTCTCTTTTTGGTCATGACTTTCCTATTTAGATGTTTTTTTTATATATATGTGTGTGTGTATATGTGTGTATATATATATATATTTTTATTTTTTTTTTCTTCCCCTGAAACAGTCTCAGTGCCATTCTTCTAATTATATTCAAGAAATATAATGAGAAATATAATGAGAGTTGTAGAGCACTGGAACAGGTTGCCCAGAGAGGTGGTGGATGCCCCATCCCTGGAAACGTTCAAGGCCAGGCTGGATGGGGCTCTGAGCAACCTGATCTAGTCAGGGAGGTCCCTGCTTCTTGCAGGGGGGTTGGACTAGACGACCTTTGAAGGTCCCTTCCAACTCTAACCATTCTATGATTCTATGAAATAACACTTGGGGTTTGGGCTTTTTTTTTTTCTTTTAGAGTCACCGTGCTCTCAGATGAGGTACATCTCTCAGCCTTTCTCTAAAACCAAGTGGGAAAATGTGCTTTCCCTCATGATCTGAAAGTTAACAAAATTATCTATTTAGTTGTGACCAGCTGAGAATGAATTATCATGAATGCAAGAGAAACTCCCTTTAAGTATGTAATATTCTTAAAATATGCAAAGTTTAAAATACACATGAAGTTCAAAATCTTAAATTTCACCAGGAAGTGGAGAAGCAGGCAATTTGGGTTACAGATTGTACGTACTAATATACTTCATCAAGGTACTTTGTAGTACAGGTTTCTGCCAAGGTAGTTCTAGGAAGCAGGCAGAGACTTTGTAAAAAATCTAAACTTCAGAAAGTTTTACTGGTGTTTGCCCATGTAGGATTTGTTGTCATAACCTAATGGCAAAGTGACAAAAACATGAATAATAGTAGGAAAACCAGAGTTTTAAAAGGTTTGAGTCTTTGGATTAAATACGGGTAGTATGGGAGAAAGCAGTTATGTTCACAGTTGTTAAACCGTATAAAATAGATGAGATAATTATAAACTCCACACAAAGGTGTACTCCTTAGGAGAAGAATACTGACAGCCGTGACATCTTCTCCAACCCACTACCATCAGCAAGATTGCAGCATTATTCCTTTGTAATAAATATAACTTGCAGTATTGTCAAGAGACTAAAAATGTAGGCCAAAATTTTGTAAAAAAGAAAAGGGGGCCTAAAGCACTGTTGTGTTAAGGGAAGCTGTTGGCTACCAGGAATTCAGGGGAAGGGGTCACTCTTGTAAAATGTTGGGCAGTCTAGTTTGCAGTTTGACAGAGATATTAATTCAAGGACAGCTACAGATTATTCTTCATCTTAGGAGATGGTGATGCTAAAGCCTGATGACGTATAAAATGTCAATTTGATAGTTTTACAGATGAGCAAACCATCCAGCTGATTTGGGCAGAGCTCTGTCAGACTGACCACTTTTTCTGCCATTCTGACTGGGAACACGGAGACATTAGTAAATACGCTTCAGGCAGCAAAATTAGAAAGCAGAGAAGAACGTGAAATTGAATCTAAATGCCTACGCTACAGTGTTAGAAAGCAAATAACCATAATATTCTTAAAATAGTTTATGAAATTTCAAGTGGAAGGAAGCCATTTACAGATGGTAAGAAGACAAAAGCATTGCTGACATTTTCTATCAGATGGGGTTTAGTAGCAATTGTAAACTATGCTGTGGCTATAGCAGATATTCCTTGGAGACGGTAAAAAAATTGCTTATCAAAGAGTGATGTTAGCACAAGTGATGTTGGAGTATAATGATCACATTAAAAAAATGAACTAAAAAAACCGCAGCCCACTCTACTAGGCAGAAATATGCAGTTTGGCAAATTGTACAAACAGAGGGTGAATGAAAAATGGGATCTACCGGTGGTGACCAAGCTAAAGCAGCGCTCCAGGTCTTGGGTTTCGCCTCTGTGAAAAGGCCTGGGTCTTCATAGCCCAAGACACATCCCCCAAAGGCTGACTTCCCCCATACTTTTATTCCACTGGTATTTTTAGGCTCAATTTCATATTCCCTGTTTGCTTTCAAAATATATTTTCTCTGGTACCTCGTACATACTGAGTAACCTGGGGTTGAGGGCAGCAAGTACTCCAAGCCAGGACTTTGGCACAGGTATGTATCTTCAGCTTGTACCTAGACAAATTCTAGCACAAATTAACTTGTTGCAGCCCGTAGTATAACTGAGGATTAGAAATATTACTGTGAATGTGGTTGGTTTTTTTTTTTTCTTCCCCCTCTCTTATCTAGATGACTGATTACTTTTAATGTGATAATGACAGAGTGTAGTGGTCTAACATGGGACATGAATCTGAAAGAAGTGGTAGATTTAAAAATAATTTTAAAACAGCCCAAATCTTGAACAAGCAGTTTGAGTGGGAAAAGTAAATATGCTCTCCAAGAGCAACATTTCCTTCCCATTAATGGGCTGTGACAGCCCGTTTCGCTGCATTGGGTCATTGGTCTAACACATCAGACAGGCATTTCATCTTTTTATTTTCAGTGTTAGTAATTACATTCAGCATCAATTATTCACAAGAGCTGAAATATCTTAACTGATAAAGATTTCTTTGCCTCTCTTTCGAGGTTTGTGTTATGACAGATTAAATAACCAGCCAACTT
>WHYT01016782.1:430874-496295 GCA_009806455.1 Tetrax tetrax
TTTTTTTTTTTTTTTTTTTTCTTCCCCCTCTCTTATCTAGATGACTGATTACTTTTAGTGTGATAATGACGGAGTGTAGTGGTCACAAGCAGTAAAGAGGATGAGTTTCTAGAGGGGAAACGTGCTATGTGTGGCATGCAGCACTGTGTAACAGAATGTGCATATTTCAGATAGAAAAACTCAATGCAGCAAAATCTTCACTTAATACTTCTATGTTCTAACATGGGACATGAATCTGAAAGAAGTGATAGATTTAAAAATAATTTTAAAACAGCCCAAATCTTGAACAAGCAGCTTGAGTGGGAAAAGTAAATATGCTCTCCAAGAGCAACATTTCCTTCCCATTAATGGGCTGTGACAGCCCGTTTCGCTGCATTGGGTCATTGGTCTAACACATCAGACAGGCATTTCATCTTTTTATTTTCAGTGTTAGTAATTACATTCAGCATCAATTATTCACAAGAGCTGAAATATCTTAACTGATAAAGATTTCTTTGCCTCTCTTTCGAGGTTTGTGTTATGACAGATTAAATAACCAGCCAACTTGTGGCAAAATGACTGGCTGTATGTACGTGTCAAAATGTGACCATGACAGTGTGCTGCTCCATAGTAGCGTTTTAAAACCAAACATATTTAACATCAACACTAATTATAACCTGGAAATAATCTAAAAACGTTGCAATAGTATATTAGATTCTCTGTTTATTAAATATTTTCAAGGACTCCCTTTATAACATGGCTGTTTTCCTGATACCATAGCGATGCATTTAAATGGATACACAGAGTTTTAATTTTCAGCAAAGCAATACCCAAAACATTTATTCATATATTTAGTTCATGTTCTTGTGTGGTGACATTTTAATAATCAATAAATTAATTTTCCAAAAGTTTTGCTGAGCTTTTTTGATACGAATTATTAAGTCAAGGTTTTTAGGGTTTTGTAGAAATAACTTGTGGCTTGTTACTGTGTCAGAGAGAGGAGAGGGGAGGAGAGTTTGCTGTTTGGTTTTGGTTTGAAGTAGCAACTCATTTGTATCGCCTGGGAGATAACATGTTAGTATGTGGAATGAAATACATCAAGAAGAGCAGCTTTCTTCCGTGCTGTTTTTGGCAGCCTTTTTTTTTTTAGGACAGTTTATGTATTTATAGGAATAAAGTAAATTACTGGGATTCTTCATCTCAGCTTCCTTTGAAGGTTATCTTAGGAGACTGCAGAATCCCGTGCGTGGTGTTGGGTTTGGAAAGGGGCAGTCCTAGTGTACTAGCACATAATTCTGGAAATACACACTCCAGAGCTAAATTGCGAGCAGCACAAGGCAATTATCCAGTCTAGTTTTCCAGTTATTGTGACTGGAAGGCTTTTACAGCTTTCTTGAGAAACTGTTCTACAGTGAAATGGAACTCATTTTCCAGACTGAAAAATGAAAAGAAGTAATTTCTAGAGACAATAAAACTCTTAAAATGTGGTTTTGACTAACTGCATTTTAGGACTACAACCTCTTGTAAATTTGTTTATCTTGTTGCATATTATAAAAATGGAGATAATGGGATATTCTGGTTTCTGTATATTTTTCTTCTTTTACAGATGTGTTGATGTCTTCAGAGACAGGAATAATTATGTATATATAAATATGTGGTACAGATGGTTTTAAAATCTGTAGATGTAATTTTTTAATTTTAAAAAAAAAGTGTCTTAGGACATCCCATTTAATGTAGCTATTTTCTCTCTCCAACATCTACTTTTCTTGCAACAGCCAAATTATTCTCTCACTTTTTCTCCCAGCAGCATGTAAATACTACCGCTGTAGCATCATTTCTTCCTCATCTTGGGCTTCTCAGTCTCTGTCAGTGGGACTCCCTGAAAATGTGCATTTACTTCATGTCTCTCTGCCTGCACGCTGCCTGTGTATGTGGATGTGTGTCTGTGCATGCGTTCTGCCTCCCTGGGTACGTAGCAGCCGTCACCCCTTGGGGAGCAGGCTCTCCCCAAGAGCCTGTACTGGCAGTGCCTTCCAGCAGCGTACCCTTCTTTGGATGGAGCCAGATCCCTCTGCGTGCAGAGCCAGCCCTTTGAGGAGCTGTGGGTTCTCCTCCCTGAGGAAAATCAGTGTTTCGGAGTGGACTTCAGATTCTCCTGAAATGTTAAGTTCGTTATTGGGAAGTTTAACGGCAATGATGCTGTCTAACCTTTCAGATTCTGTGGCTGAGTGTTACTTAAAGCGTGTACCTATATGGGTGTGATTTACCTTTTCTTCTTCTTTCATCTTTTGAGATTGACTTATTTGGTGAGGGAAATAATGAAATTTATCTTACAAATTTAATCATTAAAATATTACTGTTGCTGCTAAATTTCCAGAAATTTAAATGCACTTATTTGGAAAGCTATGCTCTACCTAACGATTACTGTGCTGCAAAGGCTGTTTGTTTGTCTTCCAAATAATAGAGTATTCCCTGGACTCATCCCTTCTCCTCATTCCTCACAGTCGTCATGGCCTTTCACAGAGAAAAGACGAGAACTGTTCTCTGTAGACCTGACAACTCCCTCCTTTGTCAAAGTCCCTGACATTCAAACTGTCAGTGAATGTAGGAGACGGAGTCTGGTAACTCGAAGGAAGAATAGCTCTTCAGAGTAAAGCAAACAATTTCTCACAGTTGGAATAGCTTGAGAAATTCATTAAGGAAAATAGATCTATATTGTACAGTTTTATTAAATATTTGTGTAATTTCACTTAATTTTAACAGCTTGATTTTATAATCTTCCTAAATCTGTATTCTAATGCTATTTAATATTTAGAGATTCTAAGCAAGAAAAGACTGTGTACTTTGATCTCTGGTATGATACTAACTGTAAATGCAATCAGCTCTTAATTCTCCATGGATAAATTACCTGCTGTGGATGGTCTGTGCCGTTGTGGTTGCAGATTACCTGTGCCATTGTAACCTGTGCTGGTAGTGCTGCGCAAGCACGGCTGAACTGGTTTTAGAGCCAGCTGCAGTGCTGCCCCTGTGCAAGGACAACCCAGGTGTCCCACGCTGTGCCTGCGGAACTCGGCATGCAGAGGCATCTCGCTGGAGTTAGTCTGGGGAAGACAGTTTTGTTAGGCTAGGCTCAGCACCAGCCGTGTTGAACCTAGAGCAGCGCTGGGAGAGGCGGGCATGCCCCCACTGAGATAGGGAAAAAAAAAAAAAAGTATGATGTGGCTGTGACTTTTGTTTCATAACCTCACTCGGGGCATTTGAGTGTGCCACACTATGGTACAGATATTTCTGTTTGTATCTGTCCTTTAAGATACATCAGTGATATTCCTGCTCTGTAAATAGAGCTGGGTTTTTTGGGATATAGGCTGCCAAATTTGAGGGTTTTAGACATGTAATAGCTGAATTAAATTTTTTGTTTATTTTTAAGGGGGCTTAGTCCTTTGCCCTATGAAGAAATTACAATGGCTAATTGCACATGGGACTTGTGGAAAGCATTCAAATTTTTACTAATACTGAAGATTAATCACTGATCTCCTGCCAGCCCTTGTCACTCAGCACAGGCTTTTTGGCTTTGTATATTTTGCTCTAGAAGAGCTTTGCCTTGAGTTGCCACAGCTGTGGCCTGAGCAGTGTCCTGATGGCCTCCGTCCACCGGAGCGGCCGGGGGGAGCCGGGTGTGCTCCTCTGGCCTTGGGCACACGTGGGGTGCCCGTGTGCTCTGCAGCACAGCCCAGGGTTGTGCATTTGCCTGGTTTTTAGACCTGCAGAAGGCACCAATTTACAGGTCTGGCTGGCAGAGTGCTCAAGCATGTCCTCAGCAGCCCCTGATAAGCAGGACCTCTTGTTAAATCCCGGGCTGACAGTCCCTGACTTCTTAGGAAGGCCGCATGTCTAATGTCTGCAGTGTGTTTAGCTGCTTATTCCAGGTGACATTAATGGCACAAGAATCTCTGACAGTTTCTGAAGCAAACTTGACTTTGAGCACTTAAATTGGGAGTCTGCAAAAAGGGATGGCTCAAGCTATCAGAACAAGTTAACTGTGTAGTACTACCTTCTTAGTCTTAGTGCTACCTTCTTAGTCTTGCTCTGTAAACAACCCCGTAGACCCCCATTTCCTCCTCTACTTACAAAATTATGCTACTTTTATGGTCTGTTCTACAGGGCTATTGTGATGACTGCTTAATGCTCATGAGGAAGAGTATGGGAGGTAAAGTGCAGTGGGGAAAGGAGCAATGGTTAGGCAGTTGTTGAGTGATGGAAGAATTTTTAGTGTGTGCTTCATGTAGTGTGATGTTGTTTTTACAACCTATATTCTTGGTGAATAGATACTAAAATATTTCAGCCTCTTTTGATAATTTATCAATTATTTCTGTTTACTTGATCTGTATTGCCAAAATATTTTAAAAACTGTAATTTTGTACAGTCGTCTTGGCAGAGATTTGCAGATGGTAACATCTTAGATGGTGGAATTCTATCTTATGTAGCACTAACAACAAAGCAACTGTGATATGTCACATAAGGATGGATAGCTTGCACAGTTTCAAATGATAATTTAATCAAATCTTTATCAGGATACAGACTCCTGTCACTTCTCTTCTGCCTCTTCTGCCCCCCCCCGCCTTATTGTAAGTTTGTAATAGATTTGGTTGAGACAAAGTAGAATATGAAGAGTCGTTTTTAATACTGGAGTGGCACCATGCAATTAAACAAGATCCTCTGTGCCCAGCAGTACGTTACTCAGTTGTGGTGCAGCGCTCTTTCTCTTATTGTAAAAAAGACCAAATGTTACTGGACATGTTCTGAATTTATCTGCATGGCAGTTTACCCTTTACTGGGAAAAATCCCTGGATTTTGCAATGACAACGTTTTGCAATCCCTGTTTCTTGTTCCTTTTACATTTTCTGCAAGTCTATAGTGTGGTGGGTATCGCTGTGAGTTACCGTAAGCAGTTTTTTTCTAGCAAGCTGTTTCATTGAATCATTCTGAGCAACTAACTCTCAGCACAATGTTGCTGTAACCTTTAAGATGAAGTGTATTTTTGTTGTAGAGTTAACTTCAAAAGCCAGGTAGGTATTGCCTCAAGGCCATTCCCTTCCTGACTGGAATGCTGTGGTGCAGGTGCTCTGACAGGGCTGCCTGCGTGTCTCGAGGTAGGGGATGTTGGGGAGCAGCTGCAGCGGCAGCGCGGGAAGCACTGTACCTAAGCACCACGTGTTGTGTGTGTGTGTAACTCGAGGCGTGAACGCATAGATGTAAGTGTAATATCCCTGTGGCCTGTGAGCAGGATTTCATTTTTAAATCTGGATGCCAAGACTGTCTCTTGGCATGGTGCTCTCTGGGTGCCACTTGCACTTGAGCCTTGTGAATCAGGACAGTTATCTCAGTCCAACCCTAAGAGTCAGCCTAAGCCCAGAACTCAGTAAGGACAGTGGCTAAAAAAAGATACCCAGGGAAGATGATAAGCACAGGCAGAGTGACTAGTGCTTCTTCCATGGAAAGCTCCCCGCTGCTCCTGATGCTCTGTGGCTCCAGGAGGAGCGTATAATATCCCTCTGCCATCGATTTGTCCATTTGTTTCTGAGCCAAGACTTTCACCTCCTGACACAGTTGAAAGGTAATTTATTATTTTTAGTGGCTCCAGCAAAATGCTTCTTAGACTCTCTTTTGCACACTTTACTATGCTTAGTATACCAGCCATTGTAGCGACATGATTGACCGTGCGTCTGCTTTGTAGTGAAAATACCAACTAAATTTCTGTAGGGCTGATGGTTGTCTGGTACCTTCTTGTAAGCCAACACTTCCATCTTTCTGAGCATCAAAAGTATATTGCCATTTGCTGCAAGAGAAACAGAGAGTAGTTCAGCTTGCTGTCTAACAGAGAACTGCGAGTGCTGTTCCTAAATCTCCCAGTAACACATTTGGATGACCTTCACAAAATTCCAGTCTGGGGAGGAAGGCTTTGCCTGGTGGCTGCTCAAACACTGATTATTCACATGAACTCAAAACAGTTGCCTATCAAGGTTCTGGCATTCTTGCTATTTTTTTTATTCTTTTTTCCTAACAGTAAATAATCTGTAAAATTTATTGTAAAATAAATGAAGTAAAAGAGTGAATTTGGAAGTATGGAGTGGGAAGTAGCTGGAAAAGGGCTTGTCTCTTTGACAGTCCTAGTAAATTGTTTCAAAGAGATGTAGTCTCCAAATTATGTTAGTTTTGTGTTAGATGTTATTTTTTTAATGTTGTATTATTTTTTTTTGTGTTGGTAAAATGTGCTGAGGTAGCTGTCAAGAGGAGTTAAATCTTCCTGTCTACAGAAGAGGTACAAAACTGACAGTCAAAGCCAAATACCCTCCCTGCCTTTGGGGAAAGCTTTTGAGTGGGAGCAGAGCACTGTATTATGCTTTCTTGTTAGAAATATGTTGGATTCTAAATGTTGGGGTTTTTTAAATATAGGAGCACATCTTCTGCGAACTGCTGCGAATTTACATGCCGGAGGTAACAGCTCAGCCATCTGATGGTGACAGTCGTGTCCTGTGTCCTGAAATGAATTTGGCCCATAACCCCAGTGACAAAATGAACATTTTGAGGAATGAAACAGCTCCTTGTATTACAAAACAGTAGTTGCATAAAATATGGTGTCTGTTGTAATTAAAAATATGTCTAAATGTCTTACCTTTTTATATATATATAAAAAAAAAGTTGGGTGAGAATTAGAATTCACATTTTAAAATAACTTTGCTGGTTATGTTACTCTCTTGTTTATTTATCTATAAGCTTGGGGTTTGTGATAGCTTATTCCCCAGAGGTTTCCTTGCTGCTGGCTAGCACTCTGAACCGCTGCGCTCGGGTTTCCCGGTGTATTTCTTAACACTTGGACCTGTCACCGCTGTATGGGCTTGCACAAACCATCTGCGACTGTGGCTCAGAAATTGTAGCTTTGCTCTGTTTTTTTTTTCTCCCCAAAGGAATAAAGTCAGTTTATGTCTCCAGCTGTCACTGTCTCTCCTGTTTTCTCAGCAATTTATTTTCTCTTTATCTTGGCTTAGATGTTCAAGAAATGGTGCATAACTCCTATGTAAAATTTAGTGGGATAAAATAAAAAAGTTCACTATTTTTAATTTTTTCAATTCCATGTAAACTTTAAGAGCAATTTTTAAGGTTGAATATTAAGAGCACTGTAAAGGCATACATTTTTAATGTAGCTGCTGCCCATGTTTGAAATTAGGTCATTCAGATTTTCTTCTCGCTGTTTATTCCAGCAGTTAATGTGTCACATGAAAGTAGAGTTCAATACCAGTGTTTTATAGTAATTAGAAGCAGACTGAAGGTTGTATTTGGAAGGCAAAACATAAAACTTTATTTCTTTATCTATTTTGTCTCTAGTAGCTCTTGAAGAAGCTGGTAAATCTGGAAAGGAAATAGAGAAAAAACTGTGTGCTTTAAGAAGTATTTTGCGATCTCTCCCAGCTGGAAACGAGACAGGAGTCTCATTCCAAATCTTTGCAGCCCGTGGCTGGAGATGTGCCAGGATGGCACTATCAAACAGTCACTTGAGCTGTAAAACTGGGGCTTGGGCAGGGGCTGGCATTATTGCTGACTTACCCAAGGAGTTTTAAAGGTTAGTGAAAGCAAAAGTTGATCTTTCAGATGGGATTGCAAATTAGTCTCTTTCTCTATAGGAGTATCTTTGGTGTCAGGTTTGTAAAGGTATATTTTGTAAAAGTAGAATTAGGGGTTTTTTTTACATCCTTTTTTTATTCCATGCTTGCGTCATTGTTTGCAAGATGCCAATGTCTGTGCTCTCAATAAATAATGGAAATGCAGGTCTAAATGTTTCACAGCCGGTCATGAACAGCAATAAGCAACAGTAATGCTTAAGAAGCTGAAAATGGTCTTGAAAGCTTACTGGTTACTATCTACCGTATCTTTTGCAAAGCTGCCTGAAAGTTTAAGTGTATATGAAGTTAACATGGGCTTCTATAAAGATAGAAAAATAATGACTAGCGGATTTTTGTAGTTGTCACACTTTGAATGAGGTATAGCATTGTTATGTTAAAGGTGTGTTAGACTATTAAAAAAAGAATCTAATTGAAATGTTGTGTTTTCTTTCAGCTCCAGCGATAAACCGATTCACCAGGCGGGCATCAGGTAAGTTGGATAAAGTTGCACGTTCCATTGGTCTGCATAATAGTTGAAACGTTATGCTGATGGTGGTTGTCATGTAAAACATAGTATGACGTTAGTCAGGTTTCTTTGAAGATGACTGACTTAGGTTAACCTCAAATCCGTTGTCTACTGAAACGTGTAGCCAAGGTTTCAGGTCACAGAACTTGCATGAAGCCTTCTTGTTGCTGTAGAATTTATGAAAAGCCTAAGCTTTTCTTTTTTCCTTTAAAAAAATAATTTTAGTCCTAATAGAACTGGACTTTGAAAGCAAGAACTGAATGTAATCTGATGCAGGGCTGTCTTGCTTACTTCGTAGACAGCCTGAAACAGCAATTTGGTGATCATCTATGCATGAAAAAATGTACAATCATGCTAGAAATCTCCCTGTGTTTTTCAAAACCGAGCTGTTTTTTGTACATGGTGCGTTGTTCTGCCGTGCGGGGCTGGCAGGTGGGGTCCTAGAAGCAGCGCTGCCGCGGTGGTGGTGTGTCCTGCTAGGAGTGCCCCGCCTCGCTTGGTGCTGGTTTGTGTATTCTTCAATTGAGCTTGCTTTGTGCCCACTCAGAGGACTGTTTACCTTATTCCATTACATGTAACAGATCCCTCCAAATTACGTATCATTAAAATTTAATGTTCTTGACCTCTCCTTATTGTTCTGCTACATCATAGCCTTTAGGCTTCATTTTTGAGGGCTTTTTCTCCAGAAGCATGAGGCCCAGCACCTAAGTCTTTCTTGTTTGAAATACTATGAATCTAAAAGTGGAGTGTAAAAGCCACTGCTAAATGTAATGAGACTCATGACTGACTCGTAAGAGTCAGCAGAGCAGGAGCTGTTCCTATCATCTCAGTATGCTATGTTTGAAATCTAACTATAAAACGCTTTCTGTTTTCAACTGCAGATCATTTTAGTAAATGTAATAAAGTTTGTATTCCATAATGCAGTAAGTCTATCCAGACTTCTGATTTTCTAGTTACAGCCTCAATCAGATAGTTCCTTGTCGATATAAAAAATATTAGGGGAGATCCTCAGGTTTACTAAGGAACTGCATAGAGAAATGGAAATTTGGATGTGCAGGACTGGTGCATAGCGTATGTTGCACAAAGTAAGAAAGTGTAATGAATTCCAAATATTCTCCTGTTTTAAGTATTAATTATACTTCATAAGGTGCTGTAGCATGAAAGGAAAGGAATGATTCATTAACTAGCACTCGGCAACAGTGAGCAGGGCTTTATGCAAATTACATGGCGTATTTTAAGGAAAGTTTTACTGTGACTGATTGATAGCTGACTGTAATGAATGCACTCCTTATAACAGACGTGTGATAAGCTTTTGCATTTCAGTAGGAGAGTGTGATTGTTTGAAAAGCTAATATTTGCTCAGAAAAAAAAAAAATCAGTTATTTTTAATGTTCCTTTAAAAGGAAACTAAAAACACGTTAGAAGCTTGAATTTTTTTCACAATTATTGGGGAAATAATTTCTGTGGGCAATTAATATTTTGTGTGTTCTGGTTTTGTTGTGGAGAGATAAAATAGAGTTATATTATTCAGAATAATGAGTCAAGTTGCATGGTATGGTCCAGATGTAACTATGTGTACACACTTCAAGCTGGAACAAGGTAATACTGTAGTCTACAGTCGAAATAGTTATTTTTCAAACACAGAATCCCATGAATGGGGGTAGTTCTTACTTTTCTTCTTAAATACTAAATGAATACCAGAGAGGTACAGTACATTTAAGAAAATTGGTTGATAAAATATTAAATTAAAAACATGAAACAGACTATGCTGATAATAGAGACATTTAAAAGGGATGTTTGGAGTCCTAACCGTATTTTTAGATACTCTAGTTTTTTAATTGAGCAATTGTTTGGACACATTAAGGTAGTCCAGATACTTTGCAAGTGGAAAAGCCAGATAGCAGCTGATTTTTTAATGCTTGGTAGCTTTGTATATTCAAAGTTGATTCTCATGTTTAGGAAATGAAGGGCTGACCAAATGAAACATAGAGTTTTTCTCAAATACAAATTTCTCTTAATTTTAGTCTATTTAGCTAAGAGCTATTTTAAAATTTGGAGTGTGCAAGATTGTTAATTCTTGAGTGGTTTTGAAGATTTGCTTCTGATGAACATTGTTCCAAGTTAATGACAAATATTGGGAGAGTTAGCTGTAGCATGTGTTTTCATGTTACATCTGATCTAGTGATACCACAGGCTGATTCTGAGAGTGTGATTTTAGGGTGCCTACCTTTGTCACGCCTCTGCCCACAGGTCGTCTCTAGTTCCCTCACATAGACTCAGGAGTTGTGCTGCCTGAGGATGCATTGATTTAAAGAATACAGAAATACAGGAGATTGTGGTATGTTGCTGTTAATTGGATCTCCAGCTGATCTATGCTGTGGCTTCCAAATAACTACGTCTGAAAGAGCAGTGGTAGCGGGTGCCTTTAGCCAGTGGTGGGATGGAGATAGAGCTGAACCACTGACATCAGTTGAAGCAAAACATCCAGTGATATCTGCAGCAAAGGCTCCTAGACTATTCTGCTAAAAGCTGCTTGTTGAGCTCGTGCAATGATAAGCAGGGAGAAGCCAGGAGATGACACAGATTCTTCACAAAGAACAATAATTCTCTACAGTGGATATCTTTATTTTGATGTTTCTGTTATTCGTTGGATAATGCCTAGTATTTTACTTGGTGGCATAAGATGTAGTTATTTTTCCTAAGTGAGCTAGAAATTAAGCAGCCAAAGTTTAATTGCCGAAGCACCTGCTGAAGACAATACAGTGAGGCATTTATTATTTAACAACTGTTCCTGTTAACATGCTGTGAATGTATTAATGTACTGTCATTGGTATGTAGAGGATAAAGGCAGAGTAAGCTAGGATCAATTAGTTGTTCTTGAATTTAAATTCTTAAAATTTATTGAGCTACCTAATTTAGTATCTCTTCTGTGTGTTTATGCATGTGTGTGTATATATGCAATGTGGGCTCTATACATAAAATACACATATACCATTGTGCTGATGACGTAGCTTCTTACGGGCTAGTTAATAATGCACTCCATTGTTCTAGTGTGCAGACAATAATAGATATCATCATCTTAAATAGAGGAGTTTAGCAAGAAGAGATTAAAAATACTTTATAGAGCTAGAATGAACAATGAGACAGCTGCAAGTAGTTAATTCTTAATTTTTCTTTTAAAATCTGGTGGGACTGAGATGAAGAAAAAGGAGAAAAAGTGTTGAGACAATCAAAAGACTTGGATGGGAAGAAAGTGGGGCATGAAGGTAGTAGCAGCATGAAGTGGAAGAGAAAGCTGTAAGTATGTTCCTGAGGTGAAAAATGAGTGAAAATTCCTGAAGAAGCTGAAGTAGTCAAGAGGTGCAGTTTCTGAATATAGACAGATACTTTCTTGCTATGGGTGAGATTAGTTTTCATCCGTCTGAGATACCTAGGGATGGAAAGCTAATGTGGTTCTGTATGTTAGCAGAAGCATTGGGCTTCCTGCTTTTCAGCACCTTGATGGATAGATAAACAAGTAAATTATCTCATGAAATACTGGCAGGAGTTTAAAAGAATGCAACAAAACAGCATGAGTTTGCTACAGAATGAGGTTAAATTTGTACTTGATAGATACCATTCACAGGAGGCTATTTATACCCATTTACTAACATTATATACAAACGTATAATACTGTCTTAATGAGGAAATAGATAGCAGTCTGTAAAGTTACTTCAGTTACCAATCTGCTGAAGCTTCTGAAAGAGTGAAGAGAACCTGACTGAGGTTGCTGTGAGTTAGCCTTCTTAGGCTAAGGAGAGCTGGTGGACAGGTTCAAGGGCATCTGTAGGCTATCTCTTATTAACAACAGAGAGAACTTCCTCATTCCTCTTCCCCAGACAGTATCTAACTTCAAAATACCATTTTTGTCCCGTGGAAACGAAATAAATGAAGTTTTAAATATTGTTCTCTCAGCCAAATGGGAAAGTGAACTAGGTTTTTTATTGGTCAGCTTCTCCGGAAAGCCCTAAACAAAATCAATTTAAACATCGTCAACAGGCAGAGTACATCAGTGCTGAACCTCTAGGGAGAAACTGGCTTACGTACGTCTGGAATAAACTTGCAGTCAAGGAGATACCACTATTGTGGAAAGAACAGAAGGAAGCAGAGAAGGCAAAAACTTTCAGGTTTCTTCACCATGGATGCCCGTAAGGACCTCTCCAAAGAAAAGGGAAAAACAGTTTATAAATAAATTGATGCTTACATTATACACCTACTGCATCAGCCATCAACCTAAGTGAGAAAGGGAGAGAATCTCACATGACACTTGAGGAGATCTCTGTGCAACAAATACTATTATTTTGTCTTTTTTTTACTTCAAAACTTCTTTTAATTTGTAGTTGTTGAAATTGGAAATATTTTTTACCTGTACACACACTGCTAAAAACTGTCACTTTTAGGTACATGGCTGATTAGCTGAAGAGAAAGAAGAAATTAGGCTGAGAAAGAAGAAAGCCAGTTTTTATGCCTGTGAAAAGGATGTGTTTGTGTGTTTGTTTAATTTAGCAGGTACTCGAATTCAAAATATTTTTGTATGTACACTTAAGTACTGTGGTAATTTCTGATAAAGATGGCGCTCCATTTAGTGGCCTGTCTCTTCCCCCCCCCCCTCCCCCCCCCTTCTCTTACAGAAATATGGAACTTTCTCTGAAAACCAAAACTCATTTTTCTTAACTCTACAAATTTCAGACTTACAAAACATCAACAGTTTGAAGAGAAAGAAGGAGATTAAACATCCTCTTTATTCTTAATTGCTTAAGATGCCCAAAAACTCTGATAATGGAATTGTCTAACACAGACGGTAGTTAATTTGGATTAGTAGAGAAGTCGTCTTAGTTTACTCCTTCTCAGGCCTTGCAATTATTTAAATATCTTCCAGCAAGAATTTCTGCAGATTAGAAATATTTTCTGTTAATCTCAGGCGGCAGAAAACACTTAAGAAACCTATGACACTTTCAGTTGTTTTAGAATTTTCAGAAATAATTAAATCTTTTAATTGAAACACCCTGATTAATTTCTAAACCCCTCAAGCTAGTTGTTCTTATTAAAATACTACGTACACACAATGAAACACTTCACAAACAAGTTAGTGAGTACTTTAGAGCATCATTATGTATAATGATATCAGCTGTGGGCTGCCTGTCAGACCTCTAAGCCCTGTGACTGCTCAGCTGCGTGCAGGACAGTGCCACCACGTCAGAGACTGGACACACGCACGCACACTTTGTCACACGTAGGTCACGTTACAGGGCTGTCCCGGTGGCGTGACTGGCCTGTGGCCTTTCCTGCCTGAGTTGGCTGTGCCCTCGTCACGCGGCAGCGGAGATGGGTGTTCTCAGCTCTCCCTGTCTGACGCACGGGGCTCACGCCTCTGCCTGGCGTATGACAGATGCCTCTGTTTTGGCATGCGTTCAGATAGGAGGAGGGAGCTTCTGCACAGCCCTCATAAAAGGGAAAATCTGGGAGCAAGTTTGCCAGAACAATGTATCTGTTCTTCATCTCATTCTTCATCTTTGCGTAAGGTGCCATTAGGAAGAAAGTGACAAGATAAAAGTTTGGGGTTTCATTATTCTGAACAGATGTGTGGACTGTGGATTAGTCATGCCCACAGTAGCATTTGCATATATCTCTGCTAGTTTTCAGTTTAATGATTTCTACAGAAAATGTGACAATCTACTTAAGAAACACTGAGGAATTTTACTGAATTTAGACCATAGGAGTCCTGTTAGTGGAAGGAATGGCTAATTGCTTTCTGAAATTATAAGTATGAAAGAACATAGGTGATATTAAATTCAATTGTTAAATATAAACTAGTATTTCAGAAGAGCAAATTGATACTGTTAGCCAAAAATAGTATATGCCCCTAGGAACAGTATTTAATTCGTAATTTCAATCTGCTTGAATTATATTGAGATTTTCTTGAAGAGATGGGAACCCACTTTCCTATGGCATGCTAAAAATTGTCAGAGAAAGTCAGCTAATTGATATGAGGTGATATTGCCTTTTATACAGTAAGGCAGAAGCTGGAGTTGTACCAAAAATAGTGATGAGGAATGAAGTAACTGTAAACTCCCTGTCGAAATGCTAAGGTAGGAGGCAGTGTTGTTGAAGTGTATCAAGTCATGGTGACAGAAGGAGGAAGAGTAAAGAACTTTATTGATGAACCAGTAATTCCAGTGTAGTTCTTCAAGCAGAGTTACTGGTTCTGCTTGTTCTCAGTGATCAACAACCCCCAAACTGAATTCAAATGATGTTGGGTTCATCTTTGTTCTTCGTTACCTGTGGTCAATCCATAATTTAAGATGCCCAGTTCTTCAGTTTTTTTAAATAAACAGGGACATAGTCAGCTGACATACAGCCTATGACATTAGATACTACTATGTAGTATAGATACTACAACCCTGTTAAGCGCTAAGGCTACCATCGTAGCAGTGAGGAAAACCAGAAGTGCTGTGAGAACTTTAAGGTGTATCTACATTGCATGATGGAGCACAGTAAAGAAGGCACATAAGCTTATGGTAGCACAGCAGTGTGGCAAGTTGTGGCTAATACAAGAAGAAGTAGCAGAATAGATGAACCTAAGTTCAGCCTGCTGAAGGGATTGTTAGACTGTGCTGACTTATTTGCTGTGCACTTCACAAGTTTCTTCTGCAAATGGGACAGTCACAGAACCAGAGTTTAATTTGCTCTGTCTGGTCTCCTCTTAGATTTCCTGGAATTTGAGAAAAGCTCCTGTGGAAAAATAATGTATTAGCATAGGCATAGGGATGCTTCTAAAAGTATGTACATTTGCTTCCCAATGCTAACCACTGTTTTTGTTCAGAATGTCTAATAAAATAACATCAGGACATTAAGCGTGTTCCTGACCTGTTGTTACCTTGAGATTTGTTGCTTTTTGTGCAGGTCTGAAGAAGAGCTTGCACGCTCAGGAGCTTGTCTGCCTCCTTCCTGGGTCAGCTGTTGCAGCTGTTCTAGTGAGAGTCTGCCCGTCGGACTTTATCTTCCCTAGATGGCTTGCATCTGTACCAGAACTCTTCCACGCTGCAGTGTATAGTTGGCCAGTAGTATTCTTATTCAAAAGAAAACAACATTTAAGCTATCTGTGCATTACTTCTGGAACTTCTTAAGGGGTTCCCTTTCAACATTCATTTACCCTTAGTAAACGGGCAGAATCTGAAACACGGATTCTAGATATATCATGTATAGATCATCAGCAGAGCTTGAATACAATTTTTTCCGAGTCCACTTACAGAGATGTGTTACAGAAATAGACCAACTGTTGCAAATTAACGTCATGCCAGATTTTAGATATGACTATGCTTAAGCTGTTTTATCATAACACTTTAACACCAAGTTTAATAAAAGAAGAAGAGATTTAGTTAATGAATACTATAAGGCAGAGTGTGAGTATGGAGGAAGGGAGGAAAGAAGGCAAGGGAAGGGAGGGGGAGCCGCTGGCGGGAATAAATACCTAAGTCTTGCACTGTGCGATGGGTTGCTAGAAAGAGTTATCAACGTGTGTCCCGGGGAGGTGGCAAGGGAGGAAGAAAATAAACAAATAGTGATTGGCCTAATTTTTACACACACAAATACTTAGGCTGCACTTTGGGTAAAACTTTCTAACTAAACACTTAGTGAAGCAATAGACTAAACTGCTCAGGAATGTTGTGTTGTTGGAAGTTTGATGGAAAGGCAAGACGTTTTTCTGCAGGGAGAGAGGTGTAATTCATGCCACAGCAGTGCATAGGGGTGGTTTAGGTGACTTTTTTTGAGGTTTCTTCTGTATTTTTGTGCTTGTTAGATGTCCTTGCAAGCATGTATTTCTAGACTGAACAAAATGTACAGAGTAAAGCGAGATAGCAACGTCTTTAGAAAATAGGAGCATAAGAAATGTGTGTTGAGTTCACAAATTACTGCATACACCCCTTTATGGGAAATGGTAATTTTTCTTGCTATTTTAGTATTACCTGTGGAAAGTATTCTGTATATAGTTTTGTATCAATAAAATTCATCTCCGCAGTTTTTTTTTTCAGCTAGTTGGGCTTATCTTGTTTGGCATATATGAAATATAAACTGGAGATTGGTGTTGAAATAGGGATCAAATTTGTCTTCATGGGCTATTGCCCAGTCAGTTTGATGGAGAGCTCAGATATCCTAGCAAGGTGTGGAGCTGTTAGACTGACTGACCAATTCCTTTAAACTCATTTTATGAATGTAACTAATAAATAAGATGGGTAGAGGAAATGCCACAGTAGGGCTTGTGTCTATATGCCCCTCCCGCAGCCAGCAGCATGGGGTCTGTCTATCTAAGGAGCTAATATTTTTTTCCCCTAATTTAGACAGACCAGTATTTGACACTCTTGTACTTGAAATGCTTGAATGTAGTATCTAGTATTTCTTTCATGATCAAACAAATGCAGTATAAAGAGATCATCTTCTTGCTATGTAACTAAGTAGGAGTGAATAAGTTCCAGAGAAAACAGGTTTTTCAGACAAAACAGACTTTCTGTGAAAATAAATATAGAAATGAAGCCAAATGTTCACATTAATAACAATAAATATGGCTGTTATTTATCTGCAAGCAGTAGTTTGCACATGTCAATGACTATTGAATAAATGTACTAAGATTTCTTAATGGATGCTCTCAGGTTGCAGTGAGTGCTGATACAAAACATAGAATAGTCTCTGCTGTATTTCAGTTTATCTTCATTTTATATCCAAGTCTCTCAGATTAATAGTTTCTGTCTTGTTTCTGGTTAATGTTTGACACACAACAAATTCTTCCTGTGTCTAACAACCTGTAGGGCATATTGTGTTTTCTAATTAAACCTACTTCCAAGTTTGTATTCACCATTGATAATCTCCGCAATCCCAGTAACACACCAAAATCTAAACATGATCAGAGAAGCTAATAATCTTCCAGTGCTTTTATCAGGATATTTAATGATTTTGAAAGAAATAAAATAATTGCTGTTTTTTTAATGAGTATGCACGTTACTGAAAGAAGTAGGAAGGGTTTTAAAATTAATTTTGGCGCAGATGTGTGGTGATAGTCATTATTTAATAATTCTGATTTTTCTTCTCTAAAATATTTCAGTATCTGGGTCAACTTTGGTTGCTGTGCTATTTTATTCTTCAACGTTTTTGTTTAGATTAGGGAAGCATGCGACCTCCACTATAGATAATAGAGCATGAATCTGTAGCCTGTAGTATCTGCTTACCAGTTTTCCAAAACAATTCCATTACATCTGTTTGACTTTCGTGGTGTAGAAGATTTGTTCTGGAGGATAAGGGATCAATAGGACAAGACATGTTTTCCATAGGGGAACAACTGTTCCAAATGGAGTAACAGAATTTGTGGAACATTTTGCTTAGCAAGTTTTCTTGTAGAACACCATAATACAAATGGCTTGGCCATTATTTGACCTTCAAGTTTGACCTGATATTTGGTAAGTACTCCTTCTTTTAAATACTGTGGGGTCAAAGAAGGGGAAAACATATATTTTAATATGTTTGCTAAATATTGTGGTGTTTAAAAGGGCAGATGCCACTTACACACTTTGTATAAAATGAACAGCATCCTGATGTTTTGCTTCCTAAACATTCTGTGTCAGTTCCATATGTTTCGTAGGAAGCACAATGCCTTGAGCTGTGGGGTGTACTTCTCAGTTGTTTAAACAAAATGTTCTTTGTCAAAGCACAAGCCCAAGGCTTTCTCGCCATCAAACACTCCCTATTTCCTGCACCCACCCCCCTGCCACCACATAATCCTGTTCCACGGCATCTTTGTTTCATGTGTCTTTATCATGGATCCGCTGCTCCAATGTCTAGTTTGGAGGATATAGACAAGTTTAAAGCATGGGTGGAAATACAGGATAAAGATAGCATCTCTGCAATCAGGATTTGTTTTCTTGTCAGTGGGTCCTACAAGTGCCTGCAAAGCCGTTCATACTTCTGTGTTGGACATCCTTATAAGTTTACCAGCCAAGCAGATTGGTACGTCCCAGTAATAGTTTCGTTGCTAACTTGGAACCGTATTTGCTTTCTTTAACACTAGGCAATGCCCCTTTTCTCCTTTCACATCTTGCTTTCTCTTTTAGATAAAGAAGTGAAAAGTCTTCTCTCTTGAAAACTCATTGGAGAACTGATTTTTAAATCTAATGTGTGTGTATGCTCTTTCAAACGGGGTTACCTAGAACTGTGCTAGGCAAGTAACTATTGCTGTCCTAGAATTATTACATGCAGTATTTTAACACTTGCGGATCCTAACTCACCGCTCTTTGTGCATTAGATTTGTTTAGTTTGCTGTTGTATACAGAAACTAATGGAAATGGTTGGGTGACCGTTGCGTACAAACAGTTGGGGCAGAGCAAAGCTTGCATAACTAACTTTTATGCTGTGTACGGTTGTGCTTCAGCAGCACGAAATGACAGCGGAGCGTTGCAAGGTGTATTGCAGTGAGGGACTAAAGATGTCCTTCTGCATGCACTATTTTTACTCCCATGTGTCCCATTTGATTATGAGCTTACTATGAAGGAATCTCCTTAACAAATTTTGAACTCAGGATCTCTCCTCTGGTTCAATCTTACATTGACTGTGTAAGTCAGGAGAGTCCTGCTCCCTCCCGTAGTGCTTGATCACATGGTAAATGGAGAAGAATCTGGCAATTGTACGGCAGTGGTGTTTGTGTGTGTGTAACGGAGGGTATACAGAGCTTTTTAGTATAAAATTTGTAAGAAAATTGTAGAAGGACTGAACATGAATTTGAAAATCTCTCTTGAGTTTTAGTTTCATAAATTTCTCTGAATAAATCTTATAAATATTTTTCTTCCTTGTATCTCTCTCACCCAAATTAATCTCCCTTACTTTTTTAAGGGAAAATTGAATTTTATATAATAAAATTTTGTTCCGTTAATGCAATGCATCTTTAAGAATTTTGTTTTTAAGCTAATGATATAGATCAATAATAAAAAGGTGAATAGTTTGTGTTCTGGTTCTGATCATTATGTTGTGTGGAAGTGAGAAAAATTGTTTTCTGGTGTCTTCACAATTATTGTGAAGAATTGTTTTGGGCATGCCAAAATGAAAAATTGCTGTATGCCACAATCTACTCATGAAGAAAATTGCATGTATGTGTTTGTTATATAGTTAGAATAGGTAACAGAACTTGATCAGGAAATAGAGAAAAATTAACTTGTCAGAGGAATACATTTTAAGTAGAAATGTTAAAGGCCTACTTACTTTTCTTGTTAAATGTCAGGCTGCATGGGAACACTAACTCTTTCCCCTCTCCATACACAAGGAAATAATGAAAATGTGGAGATTCAGTTTCAAATAACCAATCTACAAGAAGGACCCCACCCCCCCCATCAGCCTAACCTCAAAGCTTCACTCGGCCCCTGAAACCATCTTTCACCCTGAACATCAGCTACACACTGCAACAGAACTGGGAGTTTATACCCTTAAAATTCCTGTACGTGCAGTCTAGAGATGAGCGTGTCTTTTAAGGCACAAATTCAATGCATACTTGTCAGTCTTGATCTTTTCTGATGTCACAGCCTGTGTTTTGGAAATACAGCTTCAGGGTGGAGCAGTACTGTAGCAGAAGTGTGCGCTGTGAGCTGGAGATTCAAAACGCTGAAAGGGGGGAGTCCTAAACAAGAATTACTTTCTGCTCCCTCGTATTCTTGCCTGTGAGCAACAGGAGGAGATACCTTTCTTCCTTTTTTCCTGCTGCCATTGGTTTGGGAACTATTTTCACACCCATTCTGGTTGGGTCTAGAGCAGAGTACACTTACTCTTTTATTCATTTTTTTTGTCTATCCCATCACAGTAATACAACTCAGTGTTGTGCAGAGGTAGTCTTGAAGGACACAATTTAATTTTTTCAGGCATTTTCTATACTTAGAGGATAGACAATAATCTTATTCTTTATTTTAAAAGAATCACCCAATTTATGCTAGACATTTGAGAATGAATTCCTGGGGAACATCAGCCAACACTAGTTTTTGGATTTAGGCACAAATACACTAAGTCAAAGAATCAGCCATCAGCAGGCAAAAATGTGTATGTATGTATTCATATAAAATGTGGCAAAAATGGCTCTCTATGTAAGGCTTACCTGCTGTCCTGTAGTATTTTTAGGCACATTGCATGGAGTCAATCACATTTTCTCATGGTCAGTATGAAGGAATGCTTCAGATGCAATTAAGAAAGGAGAAAATAAATACTTAATGCCTACTATGCAGCATAAATACACTGAAGAAGATGAGATCCTAATGTAAAAGATCCTCCTGAGGTGTGCTCCTGGGATTGGCTCGTTGGTGAGTAATTACAGAGGAAAGTCTAGATTGTCATCGTGGTTCAGTAGTGCCCAATGATACCGATGTGTTGTTGCATGTTGGTGAAGACTGTGCATTTTGCTCATTAAATTTATTGCTTGCACAAGTCAAACCATGTAGGAAGGACAAGTATAGAGTGCCTCGTACTTCATCTTAATAAATCCTGTATGTATGGGACTTATTAAACCAACCCAGTTGGTTTCTTTCATATTTCATCCAAGAAAGTGGTCTGCTGGAAGAATGAGGAAGGGGAAATGGTACGATTTTTACGGATCAGCTCAAGAAACGCAATCCACGTATGAAGGATGGTGTGGATAAAATAAAAAGGGCTGTTGGAGAGCTGTGCTCTGGCAGCTGTCACAGCAGCAAAGCAGAGAGGGGTTAACAGTGTGACAGTAGCTCATACACCCGCTTAGTAAGGGCCTAAAAGAGGAGAGTAGGGAGCCTGTGCTTGATGCAGTGAAGAAGAAAGAGTTGAGAGGGGTTTAAATCCTTCGTGGCGGGCCTACCCCCAACTGCCCCGCAGCAGTGCTTGTTGGGTGCGAGACATCCGCGTTTCCTGCACTGTGCAGATGTCTGTCTCTGAGAGAACCTGGTCTCAAAGGGAAAGAATAAAATGCATGATGACGTCAAAGCTGTGCTGCGTAAGGGAGATGAAGACAGCCTGCTGTACGAGAGGGGTTCGCTTCAGTCTGGCAGGGGTGCTGACTGTGGTATCGCTGTGCCGATTCTCTGTGCTTGCTGCTGTGGCGTGCAGCTCATGCTACCCTCACGCCTGACCCGGGGTGCCAGTTGCTAAAAACCTCCTGAACAAAGCTTGACTGTGGAATGGTCAAGAATCTGTGTAGATTGAAAGTTGAAAGTAACAGGAATAAATATTGCTGTCACCTGGAATAGAACAAAAAGCCGTACTGACAATTCTACATGAAAAGCAGTTAACTGAATTCACAAGTACATTTAGCTTGTCATGACACGCTGGAGATAATAAACAAATGTACACGGGACTGTACCACAGATAACTGGGAATTGCAGCTCAGGCTCTTGTGATGTTACAGAGCAGCAGTATAAATGGTGTCTTGAATATATAAAAAGTTAGAAATTAATTGATCTATGTAATTGTTCTTTAAATGATTGTGAATGATGTGTCTGGAATGAGCTACAAGAGTGACTGCAAAGGGACAAAAGCGTTTTTAAAAATTACTTTTTTTTTTTTTTTCTTTTTTTAAGATTCGCAGAATAGTGGCTTCTTGCCCTTCTAGCATAAGAACATTTATGGAACAGAGAGGTCTTGGTCTGGGTTGATGGTGAGAGGACAGCAAAAAGCCTATGGCAGTCTCAGAATACTCTGGAGCGTGTCTGTGGACAGAGGAGGCTGAATGAAGTAGAGAAAGGATTAACACGTGTGCCTGTGTGTGCAGACGTGTGTGCTTATGCAGGTGCAGTTCTGTCATGTGTATACTTCCTTTCTAACTGCATAATAGTAAATTGTAGAAGTTTTGTGGCCATATGTGCATGCATACAGACATGGCACAGAACCTTACGTTTGATGTTTTCTAACTTTTTAAATTATGTAAATCTAGTGGAATATTTACAGAGTGGGTAACTTAGTGTAGAGAGATGTTTTAAGTGGAACGTGGGTATGTTTATGATTTTGTCAAAAAAGAAATGCATTTGGAAAATATATTTAATAATAGATACAAGGCACTAAGTAATAGTATTTGCTAAATTCACCTAAAAACTATAATGTTTTGTCACATACTGTTGTGCATTTATGTATTCTTATTTCTAACTAGAATTGCTTATGTTTTCTTGCTCAACACTTCTTGTAGAATCCTAATTTTGTTGTATTTAAAGTAATACTCCTGTGGCAGGTAGACATTTACTTATTTTTTTCTTTTATTTTTATTCTGTTTCTATTGTTTGTGTTACATCTTAAATTTATTTCATTCTGAAAGAGCAAGTAAGGTTTCAGGGGTGCTAGTTGGCTGTCTCTGTCAGTTACTGTGGCAATGATTTAGCAATTTTAAAAATTTATTTTTATAATATTTTGGTGATCCGTTTGGGGGGAAAAACACTTGAAATTGTGATAAAACTGAAAAAAAAATAAACTGAAAGTTTTTAAACTGAAAAAATAAACTGAAGTTTATTTGAAATGTTTGCTTTGAATTGCAGATTTTTTTCAAGAGTGAATGTGCCAGTCTATTGAGTTTCAGAATGTGTTTATTCTATTAAACAACTCTTTAGGTAACTGGACTTAAATAATTATAGTTACTAGGAAGTGCCAGTGACACCTATAATTCTGACATACCCATAAATTTTTCTGACAAATAATTTTGAGGATGTAATATTTTGTGGTTTGTCTCTGATCATAATGTAATTCTTGTTTGGGGTTTGAGCAAAGTTCTTTCAATATCTGTGACATTTTCAAGACTGCAGCAAACCCAGTTTCTGAGTTGTGTTATTTTAGTATAATGACCAGCTATGGAACAAAATAGCTTTTAAAATCTGTGGTTAAATGCTCCACATTAAGGTTAAATTATTAAATAGAAAAAACTTGTTTGTCAAAAGTTAAAACTGATTGATTGTGAGTTATGTTTTCTATCGTGAATTTATTAAACCTTTGTATTCAGGACTAGACCTTATTTTTAAGAAGTGCTAAGTATCTCGCACTGATTTCAGTAAGAATGAAGGTGCTCAGTTGGATGGAGATTGAGGTGGCAAGTAGTTGTACTGTGCAAGGGAGGAAGCAAATTTCAGGGGCATTTCTGTTCAGTTCACACTTTTCATACAGGGCTCCTTAATCAGAACACAACGTGACTGACGGATGATTTTCAAAGCCATTATTTACATGAGCAATTGGAATTGTGTCTATTTATAGGCTGGTTGCAATCACATCTGACTACTGGGTTTCTTAGCGCATGTATCATGAGTGGTACCAGCAGGGCCTCTGTATTTACATCCCCATGTTGCCCTTTTTAATGAATACTCTTTTTTAATGAAACTTCTCCATTTTGCTTCCTTGCATTGGTTTCATGACTGCAAAGTTAAAACTACCGCTGTCTTTCCTTCTGAAGATAAAATCAACATGCTTTTAATGATTAGGTTATGAAATTGCACATTGATGCAAGTAGGTAGAACATAATGTTAGTGGCTTAACGGGAGGGAATAATGTAACCTTGGGCTGGCTGGATTAATGGAAGATCTTTGTTCCCAGCCATCTGGGATATACATGTACACTTCTTTCTCTATTAAACAAATATTTAGTATCAGAACTTTGGGGTTTTTTAACCTACAGTTTTATTTTGTGTTCCACACAAAATTAAGTGGGAGCAGCATGACTATTTGCTTCTTCATATTGTCTTCTTATTTTTGTGGAGGATCATGTCCAATGAAGACTTACAATTCCATTTTCCAATTGAGTCATTGGTCCTTTAGTTGATACAGCCATAAACATATTTTGGGAACAGCAAGCTGCTTCCCTTTACTTCTGACGTGGATATTGGGGAATATAAGTTAGAATTTCAATTTCTTTTTTCAGGCAACAAAACTGGTGACTAGAAAACTTCCCTTCTAGGCTTTTAAGGGTTCTTTTTACTTTCAAGTCTTTTGATCTTTACTTCCTTGGGAAATTTAATTTTATTCATACTATCTCTTTTATGCTTATCGCAGTATATAATTACAGTGATAAACATTACAAACTGGCTTGGAACGAGAGTCTGTAACTGTAATCCATTCAGCAGTGGTCCTCTGCCTTCTAAAAGCTGTATTAAACATCAGCATTTTGCACCATGCCCTTACAGCCATTCAGCTTCGGAAGTTTGTTCTTCACCATGCAGAACTGAAGGTCCAGAGTTGCTGCATAGTACCCGGGTGAGGGAGTGGAGACCCTGAACCACGTGCTCCCATCTTCTCTCAGGTCTTCAAGCACCCGGTTATGCCTTTTCTTTCTATTATATTCTTGCAGATGTAAGAAATGGCTGGGGACTGCGGGGGACAGATGCACCAGTATGAGGGAGCGGAGGCTCTGTATATGGTGTCTCCACCATTCTCTGGATCCTCAGGCTACCGTGCTGTATGTACAGTGCTTTTATGTGGTGTCTCTAATTCTTATATAGTCCTATAGTTACTAGTTGGCTTCATCCTTACAGGTGTGTTATGTTAATAATATTTAACTTCATGAGGACCTAAAAATATTCTGAGGGCCTTCTGCTGTGCCGACTGAAACCATAAGTATTTACACTATTTTTACCAAGTTTTTTTTTTTACTGATTTTTAAAATTCATACTTTTCAGAGGTCAGTGTGGTTATGAATGGGTTTATATCATCTGGAAGATGTTAAAATTTCCTGTAATTAGTGGCTCACTGATTTTTTATTTTTTTTTTTTTTTAATCTTCCCTCTTGTGCTCTGCCTTTTCTAAGTCATTAGATTTTCAGTGGTGACAGTGTAATAGCAAACACTTTATTCTGAACTGTTCTTGAAAAACAATAAAAGAAAATATGAAAGGCTTTGTTCTCTCTGGGTATAAGTGTAGCGGTAGGAATTCATGTCTATTTTAGATAGTTTTGTTATCATCAATAAATAATTGTGTCTTTCTGTGGGTGACCCTCTAAGTGAACACTGACAGTGTCAGTATTCATAGTCCTCCTCGCTGCAGATCACATCGTTATTTGCCCTTGGCAGTACCTGTAGGAACTCAAGCTCTATGCTTCCTCATCCTCGGAGGGAGGAGTGGGTTACAACACAAGCTGTAACATGGTCAGGGACACGTGTGCTCTCCAGCCACTGCAGAGATGAGCCACTTTCTGTTTAGGCAGATTTTCTTCTCCAATTCTTTTTGCTTAAAGCAGTAATATCTTTATAATTTACATCTATTGCTGTGAAACTTTGGAGGTTTGAATTCCTTCTTTGATCCGTATGTGAAGTACTTTGTTGCTTTCTAAGTGGTGCATTCCTGACAAGTGTTCTATTTGCTGTTCTTTTAAATTTAGCAAGTGAAGGGATCGAGTGTCTGTGTTGCACAGGAGTGGAGCTGAGAAAGCCACGAAAGCCTCATCTGGTTCCGCTGTCTGAGGCTGCAGTGAGCCTCTTGGTCACTGCCAGTGACCAGCACCACTCTGTGCACCTCTGGGACCAAAGTGATTGGGATGCTGTTGCTAGGATGACTCCCTCAGGGAGGTGCCTGTCTTTTTCTCCAGACTTCTTGTGATATAGACAAGACCAGTGGGGCCTGTGGAGTTGCTGCGGAGCCTTGTAACATGGATGAACCTTGTGTGTTGACACCGACTCCGTAGTACTGGCTTACCAAATATACACCAGGATGCTAAGCGTATTTCAGCTTTTTCCAGTTCAGTAGCTGTGTCATTTGGAGCTCTGTCAGGTCCCCTGGCACCAACTGGGGACACCTCTGTAGAAGTGACACTTTGTTCTCAGTAGTAACACAGAGCGCTTTGTTCAAGAACGATCAAGAAAGTGAGTTTAACTTGTTATAGTACTATGTTCTGCCAGCCTCATCATTGATCCCTCAACACCAGAAATAATCTTAGACCATCAGTGCTGTGATACAGGATGTGAACATGGGTATGAAAATTAATGTTCTCTTGGGCACTTTCTTTGGTAGATGGTGCTGGTGGTCGTTTGGAAATGCATCTTATTCCACAACAGGGGAAAAGGAGCTGTGGATATTGTGAGAGTAATGGTCATTCGATGTACCTGATGGTTGGATTCTTCATGTAAATACTGAGGACCCAGTCTTCTCTGTTTATAATTCAACCAGCACTAGTATTGGCTGCCTCAGTTCAACTCTTACTTGTGAAGCAGGTAGACACAAGTATCTCACTTCAGGATGTGGGCTCAGCCTTTTTTCCCCCTGTGTTCTCTTGAGACAGTGGCTCTGGCTGGGTGTTCTCCATCTCACACTAGAGAGTACAGTATTTAATGTGCGACAGTGGCCAGTGTTCTTGTCAGGTTATGTTCAGGTGAGTGGAACGTTAGCTTAAGATTTCTGTAATTAAAACTTATGGAGACCCTATGGGTACTTTGCATCAGTTCTCTGCATTTCTGGTGTTGCTGCCCAGTAAAAAGGTCGTTCTGAAATCGGTTTACTTAGGAGAAATGCTGTCTTTTGCCATTTTACTGCCTGTAGAATTGCTGAAGCAACATAATATTTTCATGAATGTGGACTTTCTATGCTCTGATGCAGTTCTTTTGTTCCTGGTGATGTTAAATGCCTGACAGTCTGGAGAGGGGAAAAAGAAAAAAAAAAACCTGTTTATTTTCATCATTGTGGTTCTGACTTGCGATGACAATAAAATTGCATTTGTTCTGAAAGATAGCAGCTTATGGAGATCTTGCATTGTCTTTGTCCGGCTTTCTCTGACTAACAGGACTCCTTGCTGAAGCCTAAATTGCTTCCAGAATATCTCTTCGAGGTACTGTAGGTGTGTAGGTGTGGCCTCAAAGTTGACAGCAGTTGCTGTTTTCACTAAGACATCGTTTTTTCAGAGTTCTGGCCTGTATAGAAGCTTGCTGCCATTTGTTAAGAATCTATCATATGATGGTTACTCTTTTTGTTCAGTCACCAGAACAAGATCCTGGTTTCCTGAAAACATGTGCAGGCCATTGTTGGATATCTTGAACATTTTCTCCTTTTGCTTCATTCTGTGCTCTCATCAGAGTGAGCCTCAGGTGAGGCATCAGATGGTTAAATTAAAGGCAATATCTGCAAAACAATAATTTCAAATAGACTACACAGAAGCAGAAGTTTCTTTACCATAAAACAGTAATGAACTGTGGTCCTCTAATCTGTTAGGGGCATTGGGACATAAACACCAATAATGTGCTCAGGGCTACAATCGATCACATTTTTGTCTTTTATGCATTTGGCTGTCTGCAGTTCCTGCAGTCTTCACCAGCATGCTGAAGGTAGATGCTGCTGATGTTAAGCATTTGGAAATATTTAACATATTTTGATGATATATTTCCTGCGTATCCAATTATTAAGCAGACTTTTCACTTTTCCATATTACCAATTTCTCTTTGTGCATCTGGTTCTTAAGCATTTAAAAGTAAAATTTTTCATCATCACAGAATATAAAATTCACTTGACCAGTTATTGACTTCAGAACCATAAATGCTATTTTATGCTAACCGTGAATCAATGGTTTATCTTCTGGTCAACTGCTCAGCGTCAGTGTCTCCTGTGATAAGTGAAGTGCTGAATTTTTGTTATATTTCACACTAGATTTTACTTCCAGTTCTGGCTTCATTGTAGTCTTCTGTGATAAATCTACACAACAAGCTGGTCAATATTCTTCAGATTCTGCAACACTTTCCCTGTGACAGAACCTGGCCAAAATCTGTAAGGGAATGTCTCCAGTGTTTCCACCCATCTTCAAGAACAGTGACATCAGATGTGTCCTTTATGCATTGATGACAGAGAAGCCTTGATCTTGCCTTTGTTACTTCTAAAGTGTTTCTGTAGTTGCTTACAACTATTGTAAGAGCAGCCCTGCCAAGAATGACTTGGGGTGCTTGTGGATGAAAAGCTGAACGTGAGCTGGCAATGCACACTCGCAGGCCAGAAAGCCAACCACATCCTGGGCTGCATCAAAAGAAGCGTGACCAGCAGGTCAGTTCTGCCCCTCTACTCCCTCTGGTGAGAACTCACCTGCAGTACTGTGTCCAGCTCTGGAGCCCCCAACATAAGAAGGACATGGACCAGTTGGAGAGGGTCCAGAGGAGGGCCATGAAGATGATCAGAGGGCTGGAGCACCTCTCCTATGAGGACAGGCTGAGAGGGTTGGGGCTGTTCAGCCTGGAGAAGAGAAGGCTCCATGGAGACCTTATAGCAGCCTTCCAGTACCTCAGGGGGCCTACAGGAAAGATGGGGAGAGGCTGTTCAGTAGGGACTGCTGTGATAGGACAAGGGGTAATGGTTTTAAATGATCTAAATCCTAGGTAGATTCAGACTGGACATCAGGAAGAAATTTTTACACTGAGCGTGGTGGAACACTGGCACAGGTTGCCCAGAGAGGTGGTGGATGCCCCATCCCTGGAAACATTCAAGGCCAGGTTGGACGGGGCTCTGAGCAACCTGATGTGGTTGGAGATGTCCCTGCTTCTTGCAGGGGGGCTGGACTAGATGGTCCTTCCAACCCTAAATATTCTATGATTCTGTAACTTTACCTTTGCTTTACAAGTCAGCACATTGAAAGGTCCCTGAGTGTAAAAAACTCATGTTGATTTATAAGTGGTTACACAAAATATAGTACCTTAAAATTCATTTGTCACGGTATTCCAAGCCTGACAGTGTTTATTTTTAACACTTGTAGCTTTTAATTTTTATTGTGTTTTATTGTTTTCTGTTTCTTTAGAATTAGAAGAATTTTATTTAAGGTATCGGCAGTGGGTACCTCAGTCAGCAAATGGTCTGGTTCAACTAGAATATTTTTGTTGTTTCCCAGATGTGCTTCTGTCTTGGTAACTTTTACACTGAATGATTATTTATTCCTTAAACCTGAAATTTCTAGAAGTGTCAAGGGAGCTGTATACAAATTAAATCAAGACGTTCTTTAGCACTGCTACTTAAACACGGGACATTTATAAAAGAATATGGTTTCCTTGGAGTTCCTTCCTTGGGGTTTCTCTGTGGCCTTGATTATTCCCTGTAAGCTTTACCTCTAAAAGAACATTCTGTTACAAATGACTGTTTTGTCTGAAGAAGCTAGATGCTGCCCTGTCTTACCCGAAGGGTTCATTTATTCTCCTTAGATATTTAACAGCATTGGTGCTGAAGAGCATCTGTAGGTACTTCCTTTCCCGGCAGAAAAAAAGACTTGAACTGCAAGCCTGAATTCTAGCACCCTGCAAAGCAAGATGTTAATTCTTTGTTTAACTCGTGCTGTAATTCTAGGAGCTTTTCTGAAAAGTGATCACCTGGGATACACTATTTCCTAGGATATTGATTTCAGTAAATGTAAGGTGTCTGGCTCATGTTAGGATCTTTAATTTTTTCCACTCCAAATTTAAAGGAATTAGAGTTTACAGAGCGGACATGGGTTATTATCTCTCCTCTCATGAGGTAAAAATGGAAATAAAAATCTTTCCTCCCCAGCATTCAGTAATTGTATTTTCCTGTGTATATTATTTCCCTGAAAGTATGGATCTGTTTTGTATGTATAGCAGACCAAGAGGAAGGAGAGTTAGAAACATGAATTTAATGTCTATTTTTCAAAATGACAAATCCACATTTATTCTGAGGTTTTATGGTGTGAATTCAGTTGCTGAGAAAATTGCTGCATTCACACTCGTGAGCTTTCTCCTGTTGTTTAACAGTTTCATTTTCTGCTGAAGCAGTGTAAGGTCGTGGCTGTGCAAGGAAGTGCAAGAGCTGGTGTCAGTGGAGATGCTGAATATTAAGAGATGATGTGTTGAGGTTTGTGTATGACAAGAAACTCTGCAGAAAATGGAGAATACTGGAACAGGGACTGGAATACAGAGCAAAGTATTTGTGGAGATGTGGTCGGCTTTTTCCAAGATAATGTGATGTAATTATTAGGGATTTGTTGCAGAAGTCTGGAGTCCATTCACACATGGACCACTTAGGTCCTTTTTTCATTAAATGGGAAGAGCACAATCTTTCTTGGCCCACTGCAGGTGGACGAACATGCTTTCTTATCACAGCCATTTTGGGTATGGAGTAGATTGTCAAGACAGTTGTTCTAGACTTCCCAATTTGAGGCTGTTTTTGAGATCCTGCAATAGATTATGTCAGTTTTCCTGGGTTCATCTTTAGCTAGCTTCTCTTCAAGTGCAATGTGGTTTTAAGTAGGTACTGAGAAAACTGAATTATGTGGTGGTGACCAGCACAAAAGAGTAATACAACTTGGAGAGTCCTGTGTGTGTTGACGACACCTCATTCAGTCTTTCTGCATCTTTTACAGTAGTATAAAACAAGAGGGAGTGAAACAGCATTGTGGACATCTGCAAGATCCATAGATAGAAGAAGAAATAGAACTAGTTTTACAGTATGCAGGAAAAAACATATTCACATGGTTGTGTGTTCACCCATTTAGTCTCTTGAATACAGTAGTGTTTAGTTCAAATGTGTATGTGTGGGAGGGGTGGAAGGTGTTTAGAAAGCTGGGAATAAAGATGTGGTTTTTTCAGTCATCAGAGTACACTGTCTACATTTACCTTTGGCCGAGGACTTTCTGAGAAATATTAGTTCCAAGAAGTGACAGCTTGTTAGCTGAATGAGTGGAAGTTTGTTTTGTTTTTGGTTTTGTTTTGGGTTTTTTTTGTTTTGTTTTGTTTTTTTTTTCTTTTAGAAAAAGATTAACTAGTTCTGTGAGACCTTGATGCCTTCTTTCTTGTTCTGAGTGGTAAGTAGTCACATACTTATGGACAACTTCTATTATTAGGGAATATAAGTGTGGTAATCTGTGTTCTCAGGCTGATCACAGTCCCAGTTCTTGGGAGGATGATATTTGTAGTCCATTTTTTGGACTACAAATATTGTAGCCAACTATTGTTATAGTTGTCTGCACCATTACAGATATAGGTCAGTGTGTTGTGATTGCTATGTTGAGTGCTTGCTTTCTTGCCTTAGTATGTAGCACCAGTATTAGTTCATAACGACAGTTTATATTTTGACTATGAAATGTAAAACAGCAGATATTATTTTATAGCTATGATTTGTCTTCTAAACATCCTTTGGCTATCTAAAGAGAACCCTGTCAGCAAAAAGTCTTAAATGGATTTTCTGGAGTTGTTAAGAAACCAGATGTTCAAAATCACCTTTTCAAAACTTGGCAGAAATATTTTCCGTAATGTTTTTTGCCTACCTGTCTTACTGTTTTATTTGGAACCAGTTTAGTAAGTTTAGTTTATCATATTTCTTATATAGAGGATTGTGTGAACATGACTTATTCGTTTGGCCAAAGCCAACATACCTAAAATAAGCATGCTAAAATTCCAGGAGACAAGCTTCTTTTAGCTTATTACTGCATTTCATTTTGCCTAACAACCTGGGTCCAGGAGGAATGAAAAGCATCTCATTACAGAATATTTTATAATATAGAATGTAGGGCACTTCTGGAAGGTGGGGAAAGGTGGATTCAGGCTTTCTTCCCTTGCTCCCATTGCTGTGAAAAGCAAAGGTAGATTTGCTATAGCAACCATTCTTTTAAAAGGATGACGGCCTTTTTTTTTAGGTGCCTATCCTCAGCTTGCTATTCTGAATCCCATAAGGATGCAGGGTTTTCTATGAAGCCTGTTGAGATTGAATTTTGCACTCCCTTAGCTGCTCAAACCAAGTCTCCCCCATAAATGGGAAGACTGGTTTTGACACATGCCTCTGAGGAACTCTTGTGATTATGACTTAATTAGATGTCATTCCAAAGGTTCCTAGGAGTATTCTAGATTTAGTATTATCTGTAGCTTCCTCATTTTGCGGAGTGATTGATCATACTGCTGTTGTCTTGGTCAGTTCAGTCCACTGGCAGGACACTGAGACGAGCTTGTCAGAGCCAATAGTTTTGACTTTGTACCTAATGTCCCTACAGTCACTCTTTGCATGAGTCTTTGGCTTGTGTGTCACTCCTAACCATTTTCTTTCCCTTACTACATCCTTCCTTCAGCTATCAAGATCTTGTGTTAGTCTTTAAAACACCAGCATATAAAATATCCATAAATACATAGTTCAATAAAATAATCACTTCCTTTTTGTTTCATTAGCCTTTGTAACGCTTTGCAGATCTGTTACGCTAGTCCCCCTCCTTTCCGCACTCCTTGTTCCAGTCTGGTCACATCAGAATGGTTGCTTGGCTGTTTTACCTGGTGACCTGCTGGCAGGCCAGAGTTCTGATGTTCATTTTCCCCTCTTTAGTTGCGCATTTCTTATGCTTTTTTTGGTTCTACTCCTACTTTTCCAGGTGCTCCTTTACACAGCATAAGCACTGCCCCTCCTTCTCCAGTACGTTAGAGTGCCTTTCACCTCATCCCCTTCTGTATGTCCTTACTTACTGTATTGTGGTGGGCTGACCCTGGCTGGATGCCAGGTGCCCACCAAAGCCGCTCTATCGCTCCCCTCCTCAACTGGACAGGGGAGAGAAAAATATAATGAAAGACGGGTCGAGATAAGGACAGGGAGGGAGCATTCACTCGTTACCGTCATGGGCAAAACAGACTGGGTTCAGGGACATTAGTTTAATTTATTAGCAATCAGATCAGCGTAGGGTAATAAGAAATAAAACTAAATCTTAAAAACACCTTCCCTTCACCTCTCCGTTCTTCCTTTGCTCAACTTTACTCCCAATTTTCTCCACCTCCTCCCCATGAGTGGCGCAGGGGGATGGGGAATGCGGGTTGCAGCCGGTTCACCACACTTTGTCTCTGCTGCTCCTTCCTCCTCAGGGGGAGGACTCCTCACACTCGTCCCCTGCTCCAGCCTGGGGTCCCTCCCACAGGAGACAGTCCTCGATGGACTGCTTCAGTGTGGGTCCTTCTCATGAACTGCTTCAGTGTGGGTTCTTTTCCATGGGGTGCAGTCCTTCAGGAACAGACGGCTCCAGCATGGGTCCCCCATGGGGTCACAAGTCCTGCCAGCAAACCTGCTCCAGCCTGGGCTCCTCTCTCCATGGGCCCTCAGGTCCTGCCAGGAGCCTCTTCCAGCGTGGGCTTCCCATGGGGCCACAGCCTCCTTCAGGTATCCACCTGCTCTGGTGTGGGGTTCTCTATGGGCTGTAGGTGGATCTCTGCTCCTCCAATCCAGAGGAGGCCACAAAGATGATCAGAGGGCTGGAGCACCTCTCTTATGAGGACAGGCTGAGAGAGTTGGGGCTGTTCAGCCTGGAGAAGAGGAGGCTCCGGGGAGACCTGATAGCGGTCTTCCAGTACCTCAAGGGGGCCTACAGGAAAGATGGGGAGAAACTCTTCAGCAGGGCCTGTTGTGAAAGGACAAGGGGTAATGGTTTTAAAATGGAAGGGGGTAGATTTGGACTCCATATAAGGAAGAAATTTTTTATGATGATGGTGGTGGAACACTGGCACAGGTTGCCCAGAGAGGTGGTGGATGCCCCATCCCTAGAAACATCCAAGGCCAGGTTGGATGAGGCTCTGAGCAACCTGATCTGGTTGGAGATGTCCCTGCTCCTTGCAGGGGGGTTGGACTAGATGACCTTTGAAGGTCCCTTCCAACTCAAACTGTTCTATGATTTTTATCGTTTTCTTTTTTTTTTTGCAAATAATTACCAGTTCTTTCTACCTGCTCTGTCCTGGTCTGACTGATTCTTACATCTCAACTTCAATATCTTCTCATAACTCCATAACTTGAGTAGTTCCTTTTCTGGCATTTCTCTCTACTTGTATTTTTCTCCTATTTTCTATTTTTTGTTGTTCTGTTGTATTAATATTTTCATATTTTACTCAGATAGATTTATAAATTCAGTGGTGTCTTTCTGCACACGTTTCATATTTAATCCATCATTAAAAATAATTATTTTCAATAATTAAGCTCCAAATACACATATTTCATTTAACAACCAAAACTAATGCCTCCTTTTCAGATATTTTGCAAGATTGAGGTCAAGACATGAGTGCGCAAACCAAAGGAGCGATTAAAAGAGATTAATGCGTTATAAATCCGTTTGAATGTCTATTTCTGTTTCCTCTTTAAGGTATTTAGTATATATAGTTTTACCATCAAGTTTGAAAAATTTGGCTACAGTAGTTTTTCAAGAAGTGGCTATGTGTGCTATTTGACCACTTTAGTGTGTCTTCAAATGTATTACAACTCATCTAAATAGTTTCATGTTGAAGTTTACATAGTTTAGTAAAAATTAACAGCAACTATTTTATCATTTTTGGCTCTGTTATATGAAACTTGACATGATGTACAGTATAAATTACAAACACTTTCGAACTGGGCAGATAATTCATTTTGAGTAAAAAACAAGCTGCTGCTGTGGTTTACTGCATTGTATATAGTTTCCTTAAACTGTACTACTATGTAACTGGTTTAACAATGCAAGTGTGTACATCTCAAGATGTAGGCTCTGGAGATGAACAGTTGTAATTTCAATTTTTAAAATAGTTGTAGCAAATCAGGTTTCAAAGCTGTTTAATATTTGAAATGTATTTAGAATCCTGAAAAATATTTTGATGTATAATAATAGTAAATCTGATTGTATAAAGCAGACACAAAATAGGCAAAAAGATCAGGTTGCATTGTTCAGAATATATTTTCTTAATAGCTGCAATTTATATTTGCTCACTTGCTCTGAAAGGATCAGTTTTTCTAGTGGAAAAATAATGTACACTCTCTGAGATCTTCTTGATGCTGACTTTTCAATAAGAAAGAAAAAAAAAAATCTGTAGTTGATGGCTATGAAGTACTAAATACAGGAGGAAGAGCTGGGTGCAGTTCTGTTTTTATCCTGTAGTATTAGCAAATATAAAGTTGAAACATATGCAGAGGGCTCTGTGTCTGCTCGGACTTTGTCAAATATTTCTGCATATTTCAGATATGTCCCAAATAACACACTGTAGCGTTGTGTCGTAGTTAGCCCCGATCGGGACCAGACTATGCAGTCTCTCTCTCACTCCCCTCATCCTCCAAGAGAATAGGGAGAGATAATATAAGAAAAATGGCTCGAGGTGTGAGATAAGGACAGGGAGAAATCCTTAAAGTTACCGTCACGGGCAAAAACAGATTCGACTTGGGGAAAACTATTCATTTATTACTACAACTAGCAGGAGAATGAGACAGAGAAACAAGATAACCTCCTCCCCTCCCCTCCCTCTTCCCGAGCATAACCTTATCTCTACTACCTTCCCCCCGAGCGGCACAGGGGGGAAGAGGGAATGCGGGTCGCAGTCAGTTCATCACGTGTTGTTTTATGCCACTGCTTCATAGTCAGAGGAAGAACTCCTCACATTCCTCCCCTGCTCCAGTGTGGGGTCCCACCCATACACCACAGTCCTTCATTAAACTGCTCCGGCGTGGGTCATCTCTTCCACGGAGTGCAGTCTCTCCAGAACCGCTGTCCCAGCGGGCCCTCCACGGGCCACAGCCACATTCAGGCATCCACCTCCCCCGGTGCAGGGTCCTCCACGGGCTGCAGGTGGATCTCTGCTCCTCCGCGGACCTCCATGGGCTGCAGGGGGACAACCTGCTCCACCATGGTCATCACCACAGGCTACAGGGGAATCTTGGCCAGGAGCCGCATTACTCCCCCCTCCTTCTTCACTGACCTTGGCGTCTGCAGCAGTTTCTCTTACAAGAAAAGTTGTTCACAACAGGCTGGCAGACACCTCTCAGGATCCTTTTTACATCTTATTCACTTCTCATCTCCTCTCCACTTATTGCAGCCAGGCTGGGCCAAGTCAGGCTCAGTCGGCCGCCTGGCGAGAGGCCAGAGGGTGAGGCCTGCAAGGCCCATGAGGCCTGCCCCCCCTATGCCCCTGCACAGCTTCTTCACATCTTCTCTTCTCTTTTTTTTTTTTTCTCTTCCCCTTCTTAAATACGTTATTGCAGAGGCATTATCACGGAATATTCTGCTACCAATCGGCTCGGCCTTGGCCAGCAGCGGGTCCGCCCTAGTCCCGGCCCAGTCCACTGAACAAAGGGGAGCGACTTCTAGCAGTTTCCTACAGAAGCTACCACCTTAGGCCCCCCTCACTAAACAAAACCACAACACGTTGTGAACTGCTTGGACTTGTATGAGAATGGGAATAGAAGGTTATCCAAGTTAGCATCAGAGTACAGTATGTTGCTATAAGTTACGCTACTCCATATGCTACATTGGGAAAGCTTATAAAGTGAGCAGTATAGTACATGGTATATATTGGCAAAGTCTTCTAGTGAACATGCGTCTTACTTTTGTAATGATTTTATTGTTTAATAACTACCTGCAGTGTTCTGGACACTGTAATGTGTGTTTGTGCCGGTTTTCACTCGCCAGACAGATGAAGGCAAGTGCTTCCTGAGAAGCCAAGCAAAACGGTCTCCTACCGTCAGCCAGAAGCCTTGTTGTTTTTTTAGCTCCATCTTGACAAATTACACAATTATGGAAAGAACTGAAATAGGACTAGAAAGAGGACTAAGTACTACACAAAGCTTTAGGGAAATTCCGTTAAAGCCCCTTTCTGGTTCTGTGTTTAAAAGCAGGGAAGTCTTTTCAGCTACTTGTGGCAAAGTTTGAACATACTGTTTGTGGAGGAGCCTATTTAGTGATTCAAACTGCTGTGATTTCAGGGAAGAGCGTGCATTTCTAACCCAGTGCTGAGTGTGCTAGCTGTCATGCAGAGTGCCTCTGGAGTACAGGAAGGTACTGCAGTCTAACACATTGCAATTTTCACTGTTGGATACCAAATAATATCAAGGAACTTGTGCAAAGCTGACCACATGAATAGCTCAATTGAGATAAAGTTACCCAAAATGTCTTCTGTGAGCTGTCATGTTTCTTCAAATTGGCTTTCATAGTGTTCAGTGCAATCTTGATGAAATCCCTTATTTGGTGTGAGGCTTCATGAAAAATGAATAAACCTCATGTGAACATTTGAATGGAGAATCCTTGGGAGGTTCTATGACTCACTATTGGCACAGACCTCATTCAAGATCCTACATGTTATATTAGGCACTTCGTGTTATTTAGAAATGCTGGAGGAAATATCTTGAAGTTTGACTAATGAGGCATAGCATTGGTAGCAGATGGACAAGAAAAAATACCATAGAAAGTTGATTGTGTGAGGGTCTGATTTCTTGCAAACATGTAGTGCAGGCTGAGCAAGTTCTTCCAGTTCTGGCAAAAGGTTTTGCCATTGAGCTGCATAGTGGAGCACAAACCCGGTATTTGGTATGTGTTCATGACATCAGGCAGTCTTTGGAGAATTTCAGTCTGTACGCTGAAAGCAAGAGGAGATAACTGTCCTTCACAAGCAGCCACTCTTGAAACAGGCTGTCCTGGCAGTGGTCCCAAGACTCCGATTCAGTTAGTCCCTGCCTGATGAACTGAAGGCCACCTTCCTGATAATTAAGAGGAAACAAGCTACTTGGATATTATCCAGCTTTGGATTTTTAGGCTGGTGTCCTGAGCACTTGGTGATTTGTGTTAGATGCCACTCAAAAGTCATTACCCCATAAATCTGGTAGATTGGAGGGGAATTTCTTAAATTTTTTTGTTTGTTGCAAGTGAGGAAATCTCAAGAATATTCATGTCTCTATAATTGCCAGACCTTTTTTTTTCCTGAGCATACATACTTTTATTCCCATTTGGATAACATTTGTAGTGTAAATGTTCTGTATCTAAAATAGTAATAACACAGAGTTGCAAGGTATCAGGCATGCTGTGTATTAATTCGCCTAATTATGCCTAGATAAAGTTTCAGTTTCGTGACCCTATCAGGTGTAGACGTTGCCTTCTTTTTGACAGTATCATGGGAAACAATAGCCCTAGCAATGATGCTTTGTTCCAAATTAGCTTATATTTACAGTAAACTTAACTCCTTGAAATAGTTTCAGGGTTTGGCACAAACAGTGGATCTCAGCAGCAGAGCCAGGTGGTATTGCCGTACTGTATCATCTGTAGAATCAGGTAAATTTTATCTCGTCTCGTTGTGCACTCAGATAGAGGAGAAAGTTCATGTCCTTTCTCTGGATTGTTCTTCAGTCCGTAAGTTTACTTACAGCTCTTCAATCTCATCATCTGTCTGGTCCAGTCAGAGACGATGGCCAGTTCTTCTTATTGCTACAGGGTTACTTTTGCTTAAATAAAAACTACTGATGAAATTGGGATGTTGGGGTACAGGGCTCTCTTTCTAGTTCCTCCTACAGTGGTAGGAATTGGTGAGGTGTTGAAAAATGGGTTTCTGCGTCAGAAACTGTGGAGGTCCAGTAGTGTTTGTGGTCTAGTTTGGAACTACCACCTACCATGCAAGGAGTTTCCGTGCACCATGTTTCTAATCTGTGTTTACTAGATAAAGAGAAATATGGAATGGAAAAATGGAAAAAATCTCACACTACAACTAAGTCACCGTAGCAATTTTTATACAGCTGAACCAGGGAAGTGACATTTTTGCCATATGAGTGGATGGGCGTAGCTATCGTAGTTAGGGATGTTTGTAGGGACATATGGCATGCTGGCCTCTGGAGATGGTCTGTTTTCACCTCCAGCCTGATGGTCATGCTGGCAAAATTTTAGTCTTGATTTGCCCCGAATGGGGTGAAGAAATATTTCCACAGCTCTTTTTCTCTTGTAAAATTCTTTGTAATATGCTTCATGTCTTGGGGGTTCTGTGCCTTGGAAAAGGTAAACAAATGCTGATTGTTTTTCCTAACATGTTTTCAGTATAATACATTATTTTATGATTATATATGGATGTTCATTTATTTAATTATTGATAGCTTCTTATTTCCTGATACATCAAGGGAATAGATAGAGCATGACTACCATTTTTTGCGATCTTACAATTACTAACTGTATGTTAATTTCCATTTTGGAATTCATTCATATCTGAAATGACTCTATTTCTGATTTTGAATATAAAACATATTTACTATCTGAAAACCAGAAAAGTTAATTTAGTTGGAGTGATTAATTAGAAATTGTAAAAGCTTCCTCTTCTTGCTGACAAAGCAATCCATCTAGAGTTGTGTGCAGTTTTCAGTGCATGTGTGTTTGAATAATGCACTGCCTTCTGACAATTCAGATTTTTTCCTACAAATATTTTGCATTGATGTGTTTGTGCTTGTTTGTGTCCATCCTGGGGAATTATATGGGAAACGTCACCCTCAGCTGGAAAAACCAAATAAAAATAGTTTGACTTAGTTGAGCTTAGCAACCAATGGAGAAATATGTATGGTGTTTGTATCACTATTTTTAATGCCATAATTATGCATGGGATGAAACAGGTCCCTAAGAACAGTATTAGGACTGTTTTTTGAGAAATGATGTGAGTATTGCATTCAGCAGTGACATGTAGCAAAATGTGGCAGGGCATTTCAGCATGATAAAAATCACCATCTACTGTGTGCTGTCAGGAGTGTGGAATAAGCTGGAGAGGTAGGGAAATAAAATACTGAACACTGAGTATTGCAGCCACCAGCAGTGGAATGTTTCAGAGTAATTAATGTCTGTGATGCCAGTCAAGCCTTAGACAAAAGAGATGAGGACCACGGACTGTCTCCCTGACTGTACAAAAAGAACAAAGAAGGTGTACTATTGTATGAGCAGCCTGTCATCGTCATCAGATGATGAATTTCTTTGTTTTCCAAGAAATGCAAACTAAATGGAGAAGTGGGGAAACCAGTCTTGCGGCTTGTTGTACCTAACAGGACTCATCTCAAGAGGGATAGGATTTATCTCAGTCCATTAGTTAAATTTTTAATTAATCTCATCTTAGTCTGGACATGTAATACAGGTCAGATGAATCACTTCATAAATGTGCTGGTTTCCATTGTCTGTGACTGGAATCCAGATCACTTCTGCAACTGTGGGTGTCTGCATAAGAGCCATCTCATTTAGTTTTAGATGTTTTATGTCATTGGGATTCTTGTGTACCAAACCTCAACATTCATGTCATGAAATTCAGTGAACCATAGTAATGTCAGAGGCCATATTTCAAGAACGGAAGTAAAATGCATGAAGTTTTTCCATGAGACATCTAGCGGGATGCACTTAGGAATTACTATGTTACTAGGCTATAAAGTCTGTAAGACAGGCTACTGAAATAAACAAGGAAGGAAAGGAAATTCCATATTTAAATCTGGAGAGCCATAGCATTGGTATAATCTTTAAGTTGCGACCCAAATGAAAGATGCATCCTCGACTATGGCAAAAAGATCAGCCAAGGCGAAATAAGTACAGAATTGTAACCAGAAGAGTAAGATTCTCATCAGAGATGATAAGAATAAGTCATTTTAAAATTTGGGCAGATGGGCACTAGCCAGGAGAAAATGCAGTTCTTAAATATATTGTCTATAATCAGTGATAAAGAAGAAATATTTAATGAAGGCACCTGCTGATAATAGTTAATGAGACTGACTGAAATGAGCTTCTAGCAGAGAAGAGGGAAATTAGAGCAGAGCCATCAGATGACACAGAAGACTTCAGGAACATTCTTTCTGGACTGATCCTGCTGCAGGCTATGTGAAAAGGACTGATAAGATGATTCAGGGTGGGCATGGAAGAGGCTAAAATCAGTTTTGTGTCATCTGGAAGACTGTTAAATATTCAGCCAGGCTGTCTGAAACCTGTCAACTCTGGGATAACATCATCAAAGCTCTTAAATTCAATTCCAGGTTTGTATAATGTTTTTCATGTAGAGGCTCTATCAGAGGTAAGGACAGGATGTAACTGTACCTCAGGCTGATAACAGACTGTTCGTACACCCATCAGCACGCTGCACTGTGATACAGATTTGTGGACTCCTGGGTACACATGCATGCACGAGGGCACAGAGGCTGATACCGGCTGAAACAAAGTAGTGATTTACATTATGATGGATTATGGTACTTGGCGTGTTGTTATTGTTGCTATTTAAATAAAATCCCTAAAGTTTATTTCAGACAAGATTGAAGTAACTATAGTACCATAAAACAGTTGGTAGGAACATTTTGTTTATGCAGAGGTAAGATATTATAGTTATTTAACAGACTGCAGACTTCCTTTTGTGGGCATTTGTAATCATTTGGGACCAAATCCAGTTCCTAGTAAACTTGGTAGGAATCTTCCAGTCAGTTCCAGAGGGAATTCATTCAAATTTCTTTTAAGTTTTTGAAGATGCCAAGTTTTATAAAGCTGACCTTTTAGTGTTTGCTGGGTGCTGATACAGTGAGGACTCAGTGTATTATGTGCAATTATATGCTTTGCCATGAAATAATCTTAATTGGATGGGGTAATAGGGAGGCTAATGGGTCTACCTGGTCAGTACTTTAGAAGTTGTTTGTATAATAATATAGGAAATGTGGGGAATAAACAAGAGGAGCTGAAATGTTAATTGCAAAGACGCAGTGGGAGGACGGGGAGGAGGAAGAGGCTGTTGCTGTTGTAGATTGAGCCCAGACACTTGTGCAGTGACCCATCTGTAGAGGGAGTTGGATGTACTGATGCCCTATGAGTAATACTAAAAGGGGAAAAGCTCATGGGCTCTGTCCTCATGCAGGCATTGCACAGACCACCAAACAGATCAGGTACGTGGGGATTTTTATTGTCAGAGAGCAGGGGATAGTGATGATGGGAGATTTTAATTAATTGGTTATCTGTTGGAAACTAATAAAGGAGAATATCAACTGCCCAGTGTTTTGAAATGCACTTATGACTACGTTTTGAGACAGTGGGAAAAGCAGTCAAAGGGGAAGATATTCTATTTGATACCAACTCTAAGGGAGAAACTGTTCAAGACTAGGGAGAGAAAAGGCAGCTTGAGTGAGAATTACCCTGGGATGACAAAGCTCACAGATTTCAGGAGGGGAAGGAGGCTGAGTGAAATAATTAGAACAACAGGTTTCAAGGGGATATGAGAGGACTGTGGGCATAATCTCTTTGGAAAGAAGTCTGGAGAAAAGTAGTTAAAGGAATGGGTTGTTACTCAAAGAAAAAATGTAAAGAGAAAAGATGCAAATTGAGACAGCGCAGGTGAAGGACAAAAAGCATAATAAAATAAATCTGTCTAAAATATAAACAGAAGTAGTAAACATATAGAAAATTAAAACTAGTTTGGATTGTTCAGAACATGTGCAAAGGAATAGCAAAAGATTTAGAGAAAAAATGATCAAAGAATCTAAGGCCAAAAAATGTGAACAGGAAAAGACTGTGTGCAAGAAAGAACATGAGGAGTAACAGAAATTGTTGTGGAAGTGTATTTCTGGTAAGAGCATGTTCCAGGAAAGTGTTGCTCTACTACTTAACAGAAGCACGTCAGTCTTCACTAGTGGTATTAAGAGCATACGGAAAACTCAGCCTGGAATAGAGGAAGGACGAATCGGAGAGTGTGTAACGTGTTAGATGTTCCCATGTTAGCTGTGCCTGAGACTCGCTATACTTGGAAACTGGAAGAATTGGCTAAATCAGTCTCAGCCCTGTTAGCAATTACCATTGAGAATCTGAAGAAAAAAAATGAGAGTGTGAAAAAACAAAAAACAGAAAAACTGAGTCTTAAAAGGATGGGGGAGCTACAGATGGAAGAGGCCCGACACAGGTTTACAGATCATTTTTGACCCTAGAGAAATTATTTCCAAATATTCAAACATTTTCTAAGTACCTGGAGGAAAGCGACAAACAGCAATCAGCAGGGGTTTGCTGGAACTATCTAATACCCTATAACAAGATATTAAAATTTGTGGATAAAAGAAAAGGAGCAGATGTCCTACATTTTCACTTTAAGAAACTTCTGAATGCTGCCTCGCAAGACTCCCCTATAAACAAACGAGGGAACATCAAGCAGTGTCTTAATGTGAGTTGCATGGGATACAGCTGCAAAACTGGTTGGATAAGGTAACCTCCAAGCAGCTACTACTGCCATGTGTGTATTCCACAAGAGTTTATTTTAGACACTATTTTGGTTTTTTCAGTAATAATCTGGATTATGTATTAGAGAGTATGCTTATTAAATTTGCAGTTGTCACAAAGTTGAGAATGGATTGGAAGGATGCCGGAGAACAGGATTAGAATTGAAAATGACCTTGACGTATTGGAGAAATAGCTTGGGAAATAAAGTAATATTTAATAGGTGCAAGTGCACTGTACTCCACTTGGGCAAAATAGCCGTATTTTAGGCTATATGTCCAGGACACAGGACAGCTGGTTGTGCAGTGGATTTTGAAAATGATACCCAAGTCATGGATATTACATGAGTAAACATAATCAATTCATCCTTTTGTGAAAAAGGATGAAAAGACATATAGCCTGGAAAATGTATAGAGTAATTAATCTGTTGTACTCAGTACACCCCCTCAAATATGTGGTCCGGTTTGAGCATGACACTTCAATAAAGATAGGGCTAATTGGATGTAGTTCAGAGAATGCTGAATGAGTATAGTTAGAGAGCTGAAAAACATGACTTGTAAAGAAAAAAAAAATTGAAGAATGAGAATTATTTACCCTAAAAAGTAAAAGATGGGTATGAGAGAAAAGTTTCAAATATGAAAAAACCTCTTCAAAACTAAACAAACAAAAAAAAACCCAAAACCCAACCCCAAACCACCTTGAAATTAGACAAATGGAGGGAATGATCTGATCTCTGCATCTGGTATGGATAGCATAGATTCTAACAAGAAAAAAAAAAATAGCTTGGACATCAGAAGAAAATTTCTGATAGTAAGGTACGATAACTTAGAACAGCTTAGGTGAGAAATTTGTAAGTATATTAGAGGTCTTTTAAAACACAGAAAGCATGTCTAAAAATGATACAAGTGTAGCTTCATTTCTCTGGCAGTTTGGAGATGACCTGCTATGGACCCTATCAGCGGTTTCTTCTGTGATTCTCTATTGAGTGTTTTACATTACTGCGTTTTATTACTGTGCCACACAATGCATTTTCTGTTCTGTGAATCTTGTGAAATGTTATTGTAATTTGAATTATGATTTTTTTAATTTTTTTTTATTTCAGTGTGTGCAGAAGCTTACAATCCTGATGAAGAAGAGGATGATGCAGAATCAAGGGTATTTAAAGCTTTGAGTCAAATACTTATTTTTTCCAGTTCTCAGGCATTAAATTTTGTAAGAAAAATGTAACTAGCATTGCTAGTATTTTCCAAAAGCATCCTTGTTATAATAAACTCTAATAATCTCTGGGGTTTTCATGCTAAAGAAACATTTGAAAATTCTCTGTAAGTCACCCATGTAGGATTTGATCTGAGTACTGTTTTAAATTACCACACTTTTGGTCCATGGTCTGTTAAGGAAACACTTCTGTGCAATTATATTTGCCCAGAGAGCACCTGCTTCTAGAAGTACTTATTTGGTGTCCTCATAACCTTGCAGTAGTTTCATCAATGTTCTAGTATTTTTCATAAGGCATAAAAAAGGTGAATTACAAAATCGCTAAGATATTCAGATGTACAGTGCAATAGCTAATGAACTATATTTATTTCTTTTACTTATTTCACCTTTTTAAAGGCATTTACTTAGCTTTTAATATGAAATAATGTAAGTATGACTTTTAAGACAAGTTAAAATGTTTTTATTCTACATCATTTCTGGCTTAGTAAAACTGTCAAAAAGGTTATCCTGTAGTATCAGAGCTTTGAAACCTAGCATGACTTTTTAAGCGTATGAGTTGAATGAACAAGTTGATTGATACTCACATTAACCAGACGTCGGTAACTTAGTAAATCTCTCATGCACTCAGTGTCAAGTCTGTTGTTTACTGTGTGAAACTTCTGATATAAATTTAACACAGATACTATTTCTCAAAATATTCTTTGGGAAGTAGTCCTGGCAAATGGCTAAATGTAACAGTGGTGCTTTTTATAAAACATGCATGCTCCAAATGTGATTAGAGAGTAGTAGAGTGCTCTTTATGCAGCAATAGTTGAGAAAAAGTATCCAGAATGGCTTTCAGAAATGAACTGAATTGTACAAATGTAAAGATCTTGTTAGCTTAAATACAGCAGTGCTTCATTTGCTAATGCTATGGTGATATAATGTTACCACTGAGTGTTTATTCGAGTCCTGAAGGTTTTGAAATGAAAGTATTATGAGGCATGGACAAATATGGTGTAAAATGCTTAGCTGAATTAGCTCAGTCTTTATATGATAACCACTTCAAAGGTTTTTCTGTTATATCCCTCAGATTATTCACCCTAAAACAGATGATCAAAGAAACAGACTGCAGGAGGCGTGCAAGGACATTCTTCTTTTTAAGAACCTAGATCCGGTAAGAGATTCTTTATAATGAGCAATATTTAGCAGTGCTGCTAGGAATTAATTCTCTTGAACTTTTGAACAGTAGATTACAGATTTGACTTCTGTAAGCTCTTATGTGTGCTTTCATAAACTGAAGAAATGCCATTTTTGTAACTGATACGTCATATATAGAGAGCCTTTTGTTCACCACCATGAATAATAAGTCTTGAATTATATTAATATGAACGTATACATTAATATTATTGTAAAGTGTTGTATTTTCTTATTTTAAATCTTGCTGTACACTGATCTATAAAAACACCGGAACGTTTCAGTTGGTTCTATGAATTACTCTTTATCATCCAAAAGTGTGCTGAGTGCTCCATCAAAGCCTAAAATTACCCCTAAAGCCTACAGCTTAGCTACAGATGTAACTGCACAAGCAGGTTATGAAATAGAGGGAAAGAGAAAGGCAATAGCGAGGTGTTTACATTATTATTTCACTTAATACAGATACTGTAAAAAACCCTACAGATAACTTTCTTTTGTGCTGATAATTTCCTTCTATTACCTATGAAAACAATTATGAGCTTTTAAGAAAGCTTAAATGCAGTGAATGAGTGATCTGGATCAGACAAAGGTGATAATGCTACAAAAAAGCCCAGGGTTGTTTAAGGGAAGAGGCGAGTGTGTCACTCAAAACTTGCGTACTGAGGCTGGGGTGACTCACGGCGCACCAAACGCTTTCTCAAGAGAATTGATTCAGTGCTGTCACGGGAGGGAGCATGGGAGAAAGGGAAATAATTATGTAGCATTTTAAGCATGAGAACAAAAAGTTTAAAATTTGATTCAAGAGGGGGCTAATGAAAAGACCAGCCTGCAGCTCTCTTTGGAAGTCAGGTGCTGTTACAGAGAGTGCGGGTTAGTTCGTGCTGCAGGTTTCCAGCTCTTGCTTTGGTCTGCACAAAGCCGGAGCCCTGACCCTGGCTGCCTGTTCCCAGAGAGGCCCTGAGGAGCAGTGAGCCTCAGACCCCCAGCTTTGCAGGACCCTAGAGTTGGAGCTACAGGAGGCCATCAAAACTCTCAACGTAGGTGCTAGTGTGTGTGTGGGTGCTCCATCTTCTGTGGAGCCAAGATCTGCAGTCCCCAGGGGACCTCTCCCACTCTTCCTTCTTGTTCTGCTGCTAGGCAGTGACTCGAGAGCTCTGCCACTGTAGTTGCAGTAATTTAAATGTTCCTATCCCAGCTCCCTTCCTCACCTCTGCCTCTCCACCCTGCAGCACAAGCGCACGTGGTGCCAGCTGCTGCAGCTCGCTCTCTGGTGTATTAGCAAGAAAACTTTTCATCTTGGGGAGAGATAATATCTTCAGCTGCTAAAGCTAAAGTCTCTGCAACAAAAGTCAAGCTGTATATCGATAGCATCTCTCACTCCCACTGCTTTTTTCTTGCGTTGAACTTCAGCCTCTTTCTGCTATAGTTCTAAGTATAGAAAACATTGTTTCAGAGGTCAGTGGGTTAGAGGGGAGTCTAAAGTGCTTAATGGCTTTTCCCTGACGGCCTTTTAGCAAGGTGTCAAACACCATTGCTAGATAGGGCACCACTCTGACATGCAGTATAACAACATGTCTTACGGTGTATCAGAATTGTGTTTAGTACATGATGCTAACTGGAGTACACATTTTCCTAAAACTTTATCCCACCCTCGCACGCTGTGTTTTAATTTGAATGGAAGGATAAGATAAGGGTATCATTAAAGCAGAAGCAGAAGTTGCAGTAGTTAGGAGGTGATTTACAGTGCTGCTCAACATTTTAATTAGAGTCCATCTGAACAGACAAGGGCCTTCACATAAAAGTAAAAAAATGGCAGAACCAATTGAATGTGAGGTTAAAAGAGAGGAGAAAAAGATAACCTTCAGACTTTGAGGGACCTTAGGACTTTCTAAACACACACAACACTGTCTTAAGCCTGCATTCACCTGATAGCAGCATTTGAATATCAGATAGGTAAACTTATGGAGAAGTAGGTATAAATATCAGTATTTCACATATTGGCTCTGATTGAAAATATAGCATAGTATAAAGGAACACCAGCTCTGGTACAATTCCCTGAGCAGTACTCTATGTTTTAAAGGCCAACTCTTACAAATTCCTTAAAGTCTGTGAAGTTACTTGAATTTTCTTGAAACTTTCCTTAACTTTGTGGATTGATGAGGATGTGATGGGTCAACTAATGTCAGTTCAGCAAGGCACTCTTGAGTTAACTCCCGTAAATAAAAGGTACTTTGAAAGAATTTATGTGTTAGCATTCTTTTCACCTTTGTAGGGGCTTAAGCACTTCCCATCTGAATGCTGTCACTCAATATCAGTTTTAGCTACTGTGTAACACTATTGAAATGATTACTTGAGGAAAAGAATATGGATTGAAACATGTGTGTTCCACAAGATGAGTGAAAGAGGCTTTTGCAGAGCTCTTCGGCTGCTTTTTAGAGGAGCAGATCAGGAAAGAGTCAAGAGAAATTCCAGGAGTAGAACTGCATGGATAAGTGAATTAGAAGAGAGAAAGGTGCATTTAGATGCTCATTTTCTTCTCCCCATGCTATTAATCTACCCTATGTTAGCTTAATTCATTCCTATTCTAAAGCACCTCTTCCTGTTGTTCCTCCCTCGAAAAACCTCTTCCTAATTAGACCATAGTATTATTTATTGTTCTTTTCAATTACCTGTCACACCGTTGCCAAAAGTCCTAATACTAGTTTTGTTCTCCCAGGATTGCCATGGTGTCCCAGGCAGGCTGCTTTGCTCTACATGCATGCACAAAGCATGTTACCACATCTTCTCCTTTGTGCTCCACACATTGGAGATTACTGACAGTGGAATCAGAAGCTGCATGCCCTCATTCCCCTCCACTTTCACTTTGTATAAGCCAGCAAGGAGAAAACAATATGATGATGACCAGATACCTTGGGACATTACTGAGAATAAGCTTGGTTTTGTGTTTTGAAAGGAAACTTTGCTGGGACAGATTAACAGCAGGCTATTTGGTTTGGCTGTTATGGCCCCTAGACCAGTAGTTTAAAAAAAGGATAAACCTGTTACCAGAGTAACAGAGTGGCTCGAGGGGCTGGTACCATCAAAGCTGTGCTGTGCCCTTGCAGTTCAAGTTCAAATCTTTTCTTTTGCAAAATTCACAAGCAGTGTTAGATCGTCTATTCTCTTTCAGGGAAATTTTATTTTGGAGAGCTTTCCTCTGCTAATGATTGTAGAGAGTATTTCAAATAGGTCTTGACCCTTTTATAAAAGATAATAAATTATACATACTCTTCACGAATATGCAAGAGCAATTTCTGGGCATATTGCCACTCATGCACCTGGGGAATTATTATAAGAGAGCACAAATATTGATTAATCAATTAGAATTGATTAACTCAAAGGAAGATGAAAGAAAGTATAATGCAACTATGTTTTATGAATAGTGGACTTATACACTTAAAGCCAAAGGATTATTTGAAAAGTGCTAGTAACAGAAGATTCTCATAATGCTCTTACATTCTTAAAAATTTTGGTGAAGAAATAGGACTACAGATGTTGGAGCAATTAATGGGAATATATATATATATATATATATATATGTATACGTATATGAGTGAGACCAGAATGCCTGAACACATTGGTACTCTGTCCTCTTTGATGGCACAAAACTCTGTGCAAACTAATGGGTTCCCAAACGAATAGAACTGCACTTAATCCTCTGTTTTTCCCTAAGGCAAAGTTAATGTTTACATCAACCTTGCCTATTGTATCAGGAATAGTGTGGCCATTAGGAGTAGGGAAGTGATCATCCCCTGTACTCAGTACTGGTGAGGCCGCATCTCAAATACTGTGTTCAGTTTTGGGCCCCTCACTACAAGAAGGACATTGAGGTGCTGGAGTGCATCCAGAGAAGGGCAGCGAAGCTGGTGAAGGGTCTAGAAAACAAGTCCTGTAAGGAGCGCCGAGGGAACTGGGGTTGTTTAGTTGGAAGAAAAGAGGGCTGAGGGGAGACCTTATCGCTCTCTACAGCTACCTGAAAGGAGGCTGTAGTGAGGTGGGTGTTGGTCTCTTCTCCCAAGTAACAAGTGATAGGATGAGAGGAAATGGTCTCAGGTTGCACCAGAGGATGTTTAGATTGGATATTAGGATATTTTCTTCACTGAAAAGGTTGTCAAGCACTGGCTTGTCAAGGCTGCCCTGGAAGTGGTGGAGTCACCATCCTTGGAGGTATTTAAAAGATGTGTAGACATGGTGCTTAGGGACTTGGTTTAGTGGGACTTGACAGTGTTAGGTTTACGGTTGGACTCAATAATCTTAAAGGTCTTTTCCAACCTAAATTATTTTATAATTCTGTAATCAGTTATTGCAGATGTTCTGCAAAAGAACTGCCCAATGTGAGGTGCCTTCATCTTTGGCTTAAGAATTTTGGAAACCATTTGCAACTCTGAATTATTTCTACCCTTTTTTAGCAAACTGCTAAAAAGAAGCAGCCAACTTGCTCAGAGGGCTAGTTACAAAATATGAAAAGTGTTACTGAGCCTGACTGATGGGGATGTGCATCCCATCTTAACATATAACTGTGTGGTGGAAGGTTAAGGTATATTCTCGAGGAAAATACTGTTGCTTGAAAATATTGATTGTACATTGAAGTACAAATTAGATTATTTGACAGTGAAGAACTAAATGCCTTTTGATTAGTTTACAAGTGGATATTACACGAGGGAGCTAAACATTTTGAATTGGATCAATAGTGCTGCTAACATTTTTATCAGAGTTCCAGGGGAATATATGTTCTGGTTTTGTTCTGAAAAACAAATGCCGAGAGCTGTAGACATGAATTCTGTAATTTACTCTTCTTCTCCAAGGTCCTGACTTGTTGATTAAGAACTTCCTTTTCCTGCCTATGTTTTGCTAAGTTTTTCTCTCCCTCTTTTTTTTTTTTTTTTTTTTTTTACCCCTTCCTATTTTGGTATTCTGTCCGCTTCATTACCTTCTCAGTATCATGCTGAGCATTAATTTGGTGGTATTTTATATTGTTCAAAGTGAGGATAAGGTGGCCAACAGGATGCTGTTTTAACTTGAGCTCATTTTAGTGAAATGGTTGTAAGAGTAAAGAATAAAGTGGTTTATGAACTCAGGGGCAATACAAGAGCTGCGGATTCACTTTGTTCATATGATAGTCTTACGGTTGTGTCTCAGAACATTGTAATTTTTACAAGTCACATGAGATAGGCAAGTCTTGTTACTAGTACTGTACTGAAGTGCAAGGCAATCTCATGCCTTCTTAGAATGTGCAGAATGTCTTGGATCTGAAATGGAAATTAACTGAGATTTCCTGTCTAGAAGGGAGCACTCCAGCAGCACGTTCATCCTTCTTTTGGGGGATTCCCAAAGCATATATAATCCCAACATACCATCCAATACTTTTGGGACTTAACTGCACCCAGTTTAGCAGCTGGAGTTTACTAGTTCCTGTCAGATGCCAGGTTCAGATTGTCTCAGTTTACTGGCAGAGGCCACATCATTTTAAGTCTAGAAATGTAGCTGTTTTTTCTATGTCCTGAATATCTTTTCTTAAATAGCGGGGAAGGATATTTTTCAGAAGTTACTTTTTCACATTTGTTGTTGTCATGACTTCAGTGACAATCGTGTCCTACTTTCCATTTTATCTACAGTACCTTCATTGATTCATAATGGGTAGCGCTTTGTCAAACAACAGACGTATGTATCAGCAGTTTAAACATGGATGCTTCTTGGAAGCCCCGGTGTTTGAGTGGTTGGGTTTAGTATGGAGAACTTTATTCTTTTTCCTTTACAAACTAGCTCACAGTAAATTTATAAATTCATATTAAGAAGCCCCTTACCTGGCACAGTGGTAGCAAATCACATGGTAGTCTGGCAGTTAAAAGAGCCGTTGGCATTTGGGAAGGACATGCCATGGCCCACCAGCTCTCCTGAGTGAATCAAAAGCTGTCTTGCAAGGATGTACAAGTGACTCGCTTTTTAACGAATGAAATGTATACTAAGTAAAATGCAGTTTTAATTATACTCAATGTTCATTATCTAACTGATTTTTTTTTTTCCAAGAAATTGTCTTGAAATGTAATTGCCATATTTGTTTTGTTGACTTGAAAGAAACTGAGGCTAACATACTATTTTTAAATAATGCCACATGCATCTGGAGGACAGTACTTTTATGTGCTACAGAGTATATGTTAGGAGAGTTGTGAGTGGTCATTTGCAGTTTTTCACTTGACCTGGCAAGAAGGATGGGATGAAACACTGTTCCTGCGGGAAGGTCCTTGGTAAACCAGTTATTGTTCCCGTCTGGGGCTTTGTTCTTCTGAATCTCATGTTGTATCTCTGTAACTGATTGTAAATATACACACAATTTTGTACATTTCAGATACATGCAATGGCAATGCCTCAGGCTTGCACATACCTTACTGATGTGTGGGTATCACTAGAGGCCTAGATTCATAAAGGCACCTGGTATGTGAGTTGCACTTTGGGTGCAGTAAAATATTTCCTAACTCATAACAGAGTGATTGATAAAACCTCTGCTTAAGTGCTGTGTTGTTCGTAGGCACCACAGTAAGTACCAGAGGTATTTTTTGACATCAAAGTTCTGCTTCTCTGCTAGAGGTTCATGTGGCTACCATGGGATAAAGTGGAAGAGGGGGCAACTACTTTTTGCCACAAGTGTGTAGTGTTTAGCTTACTTAGCACATGAAGACTGTCCTAGTGAAATGTTGATGCAAAGCATCTGTGTAACTGCTGTTGAGGAGAAAGAACTCTCAGGAGCCCAGCAAAGAGGACAAACTATCAGAGGCTTTGCAGTTGAGGTAGTTTGTGCAGACGGGAGTTTGAAGGGGAACTGGAAATGGTACGCAACACAGTGTGGGACTGCTAGAGCTGGTGCAATGATGGTGAGGATGGGCAATAGGAAGTGTTTCTCAACACCAGCTGGACCAGTCAACCATGGCACATTTGGAGGTTTCAACCCAGATCAAGAGGTAGGATGTGACCATCTTGGTCTCAGGCTGCTGGGAGTGGCAGGTGTCTCTCTTGAAGGCTGGGGGGCAATGGTGGCTTCACCTATGGGAGATGTGCTGTGATCAGTGCTGAGCTGCCAGCTGAATGAGCTGCAGAAGGACTTAAGAAGGACTGCATAGCATCAGGCAGGATACGCAGGAGCTTGACAGCATGTTTCAAGGGTCCTCTGAAGAAACAAGAGTGCCTTTCTACAGCAGATGGAGGTACCAATCTGTTGACCAGACTTGCTCTCAAATGGTGCCATGACAGGATGAGATACAATGCGCACAAACTGAAATACAAAATAATCTGTTTAAGAAAAGCCTTTTTTACTGTGAGGGTGGTGCAATACTGGAACAGGTTGCCCAGAGAGGTTGAGTTGATTTACACATTTTGAGACTAAAGAGCTAAGAATACCTGCTAACTGGTTTTTACTAGTTACCATAGTCACATGTCCTCCATATTAAATGTTTCCTTAGTTCAGTATTTTGAAGGCTTTAATTACAGGAAAAATGTCATTTGATTAACTAGAAAAACAGATATTATTTGTCAGGATGCCCAAAGGCAGAGTTTGACTGACTGCAGTAGATTATTCTGAAATTTTCCGTTCTTGTCACCTTTATTCAGTTCAGTAATCAGTTATAACAAACTAGATCAGAGGACATTCCCTGTCCCTGAGGCCATGCAGTGCAGTATGACATACATACATACAGCTCTGCTCTCTTGCACCTTCCTCTCCTCCTAACCCCACCAAACCAAGCAACTAAGCAGGGTGGTTTTACCTTTACTGGGAAGAAGCCCTGGCTCACACATTCCTCCAAGCCATGTCCAGGGTTTGTCAGGAGCAGTGATAGGTGGCACAAGCCAAAACTGTACCAGCTGTGCTGACAATTGCATCAGGAGCAAACCAGCTCAGACTATTCCACGTCAGTGCTTGAGTCCATCCCCTGGTCCTGATGAGTTTGTACTTCATGATTGTATTCACTGATTCTGACTGATCTAAATACGCAAAAAAAACCCAACTTTATCAGCACAGCTCACTTAAGTTGGTATAAAACTAGGGTAGATACCATCTTGGCCTAAGTAAGAGAGGGAAGAAAACCACGTCATCTCCACTTCAGGTGATATGAGACGATGAATCATGCTGCCTGATGCTGATAAAGGAGCTAATGCTCCTTTGCACTCCCGCTTCCCAGCAGTTAAATCCACACTTGAGAGCAAGGGTGATTGAGACAGTAATGATGGCTGTAACTATGGCATGTTTATTCACTTGTCTAGTAAATTACTCTGTGAAATCACGCTCTGTCGTTAGAAAGACTGTTTGAGAGAAAAGCAGTAACTACACTTCAAACCAAAATCTTTATAAAAAGAAAATCTTGATATATGAATTTGGTTTGTGTTGTGAATATGTCTTTCAGAAATGTGATTTCCCATTCAGCTTCCTCGCTTTTAAGGAAGTTAAAATATTTTCTCTGTCACAAAGGACGGTGATCAGTGTGCTTTCATGGCAACAACCTGAGGTTCTCATAATTTTCTCAAAAATGTTCATTTTTTTTTTAAGTATTTATATGCCTCACAGTTTAGAATAAAAAAAAAATATAAATAATCAAATTTCAGATAATTTAAACTTTAGATTTGTTTTTTTATGCTGTAGAGTACGTTATCCTTAAGAAAAATAGATACTTTATTATATTTGAAAAAACTATATTAAGATAATGAAATTTTAGCAGAAGTCTCAAAGATTGCACAACATATGTGTTTAATACTTCAGATTCTTTATAAATTTTATTTCTGTTTAAAAGTTTATCATGCGTTTAAAGTATCATTCTTTAGAATATTGATTACCAGATTGCTAGAGCATTACACATAGCAGATTTACAAACCCTGATATAAAAACTTCTGCCTGTTTTAATTTTATACATATTTTTTAAAGTTAGAACTGCTTTAAGAAAGAAAAGCTTTCAGACTGCACTGTTTTACAAAATACTAGAATTAATTTTGTGTATGATAACAGATCTACTTTTTAATTCTAAAATTACCCATCTTTATCCTTTCAAAGTAACTATGGAGGGTGCCAGTAAATTGTGTCTCAGTCTGGCAGAGAATCAAGAGGATTCCCATAGAAGCAAGCTGGGCAAGCAAGTTTTGTAATTCTCACAGTAAAAGCAAAAACCACGTGCTCGGTTTTGTTGTTGCAGTCTGCTCTATCTTAATTTTACGTAGAAAGCTTTGGGAAAGGGACCAGTTGTCTTTAAGATAGTTGCAATTTATTTAGAAAGTGAAAATACGTGTGTAATATGGATAATAGTGTAATAGGCAGATAATAGACAGTTGTCTTATGTACTGAATAACTTCAAGTGTTTAAAATATTATTTTTTTTAAGGGAATTGTATTTTGAATTCTACTCCATTGTCTAAAAAAGTCATAGATTTACCTACCAGAAAAGTTGTGTCTCTTGGTGAGCTCGATTTATAATTGTGAGACTGGAAATGTTCTAACCTGAAATCTGAGATGAAGCACACTGGATAAGGATTATAACTCTACGTGTTATTCCATCAGTACCACAAATAACCGTCTTTTTAGTTTAATCGTTTTTTCAAGTTGTCTTGGGACTATTTTAATTTCCAAGGATCAAGATCTATGTAATACATTTTTATTGCATTGCTTACATTTAGAGGATAACATATACCCTCTACCCTCCCATAAAGTGGGGAGCATTCTCCGTTTTCTTATTTGTTTTCAAATTACAGACAAGGACTGTTGGCTGGGGAGCTACTTTGCCAACTGATATGTAAAGCCAAGTGGAGGGGAATGTGCTTCTTCAAGTGCTTTAGATAACTAATCGACATTATGTCAGTTTTGCAGATTCTGTAGGAGTTCCTAGTAAAATGATCCTTCTTTTTGCAAATATGTACCTGCCTATACTAAAAAAGTTACTAAACAGAAACATACTGAAGTGATTCCTTGCTGGCCTATGCAGGCTGCATGATGTCTTACTGTATTTTACCATGATCAGCTGTACTGAGGATGGATGCTGCCATTCTGTTGTTATTTGTGCCCAGACACAATGACCTCCATGAAGTAAAATTGTGTTTAGCTTCTGTTTTTCAAAAAGGCTTGGATAATATGATACTACTGGTATTTTTTTAAAAGCTTTAAGTATGTGAATAAATTCACCAGAATAAGGATGGAATTCATTCAACCTAATTTTATCTGTCTAAAAATTAAGTAACTGTGAGTTATAGCAGATCTCCCATCAGAGGAAAGAAAGGAGAATCTCTAGAGAATGAGTCTGGGCTATCTAGGATGGTTATTTCTGTCCATGGGCTGCAGAAGGACTCTAGAGGTCTGGCTTAGGCTGGTCCTGTTTGGAAAGGCAAATGCTATCCCTCAGTGGCTGGAAATGCTGTGAATTGAACCATTGTAAAAAAGCACAGGCTTTTCTTTACCATGGTTTCACTAGAACCTGCTTGTTTCAGTGTGATACATACTTCATAAGTTTCAAAAAGCAGAGGATAATTTAGTGTTAGTTGTCAGAATTTTACACGTATTTCTGGACAAACTGTAAATAAAATTTGGACTACTAAGTTATCTTTTTAGGATTCATGTCATTAATCCACAATGAGCTGTGTTTGGCTTTTTTTTATGTGAATAGTAAAGTTTTAGCAGATTTACACCGAACAAGTCAAACTACGTAATTAGCAATTTGGTTTTGTTATTAGACAGTCATAATTCAGATGTTGACATTTTGTTAGTCTGCTAACATTTCTTTCTAAACATTTGTATTCCATTCAAAGTAACAAAGTAGTTTTATAGCCATGTGTAAATTCCTGCTTCCCAATGAGTCCAGTATTTACTTACTCAGCCAAATTATTGCAGATCTTTATGGTTACATCTGTTCCAACATTGCGCGTGCATTGTATAATTTAGGTTTTTCAAAACACTTTACAATCATTTTGAAACTTTAAATTCTGTAAATATTTCTAAAGACAAAACCAAGTGTATTTTTTTGCAATAAGGGATACAGGTTTTCTTTTAACTGTATAATGTTGCGCAATTGTGAAAGGTGAAATTATATCTTTCGGATGCTCATGAGAAATTTATATTGCAGATGATCTGTGTTGTCACTGGCAGGGACAAGAAGGAAAGCTGGGCTCTAAACACTGGAAGACAAAAAAGCTAACACTGAATGCTAAATAAAACTGTCTTTCTGGTTGATCCACGCATTTCTGTAGCATTAATTTGTTTATGTCTCTAAGCTTTGTCTGCATATTTGGGAGGCTGAACAGTTAATTTGAAGAGTAAAATTTTTAAAAAACAGGTAATCATTTATTGTCTTTCTGTTCTTTTCAATAGGAACAGATGTCTCAGGTGTTGGATGCGATGTTTGAAAAGCTGGTTGAAGGAGGGGAACATGTCATTGATCAAGGAGATGATGGTGACAACTTCTACGTCATTGATAGGTGAATCGCTGTGTCTTATTGGAGCATAAAGTATGATGCAAAAGTCCATTAAGAAAAAATTCTTTCTCTATGTACTGGTATTTAACTCATACATAGGTTTTCATGGGAGAAAGAAAAAGAAAACATGTGAACCAGTACAGCAACCAGTCTGAGCGCGATTTTTGAAAGGAGGCAGATTTTTCATATGTAAACATGTCCCTGTTCTCTTTATGTATTGCTAGATCCCAAAGGCTCTTGGTTGGTTGGTTTGTTCTTACGTGGAAAGAGATCTAACACAAAACACAATGGGAAAAGTTTTACAGCTCAGTATCTTACTGCCTTTCAATACTATCCTGTAGACTTTCTCATTCACATGGATATTATTAGACCTCGAGTAGCTAAGTCACTGCTCTTCATTTGCAGATCTGTACTGAAAAAAGCAGATAACTAAGTAAAATCCTAGATACTGGTTACTGTTGAGTCCTGTGAGTTAGGAAGAGCATTTACTTTGGTATCTTTCACTCATCTGTTGGCACAGGCTCCAGCGAGGCTGTCCCAAAACACCTTATTTCTTCCTTTAGTTTGTTCTTATTTGTACCTTTGCTTCTATGCTAACACAGTGATTTCTGAATGTGTTTGAAAGGAATATTATGCTAGACCTCTAAAAGAAATGTAAAGGTTTTTGGTCAGTGTAGATCGTTATAACGAGCCAGTCAAAAGAGGTGATTGTCCCACTGTATTTAACATCGGTGCAGCCTCACCTGGAGTACTGTGTGCAGTTCTGGGCCCCACAATTTAAGAAGGATGTGAAGGCCCTTGAATGCCTCACCACAAAGCTGGTGACAGGGCTGGAAGGAATGTCCTATGAGGAGCAGCTGAGGCGTTTCAGCTTGCCTAGTTTGGAGAAAAGGGGTGACCTTATTGCCCTCTACAGCTTCCTGAGGAGTTGAGGGTGGAAGTGCTGATCGTCTCCCTTGTATCCAGTGACAGGACATGTGGCAGTGGTTCAAAGCTGCATCAGGGGAAGTTCAGACTGGACATTAGGAAGCATTTCTTTACCAACAGGGTGGTCAAACCCTGGAATAGGCTTCCTAGAGAGGTAATCGATGCTCCAAGCCTGTCAGTGTTTCAGAGGCATTTGGACAATGCCCTTAACAACATGCTTTAGTTTTTGTTCAGCCCTGAAGTGGTCAAGCAGTTGGACTAGATGATTGTTGTGTTGTATCACACAAATATTCAGCACTGAACAAAATGGTGGCTCAGCATCAATGAGGATGGCTGTGCCATGTTTTACAAAATACCAGATTTTACTGCATTCCCAAACAAAAAAAAAGTTACTAATTTAGTGATGGCGACAAGAAAACCACAATCTATTAGATAAATACATATCTTTATTAAATAATCTGATGTTGCTTTTCATAAACATTCCTTCTGTTTCCTGCATCTCCTCTAATTGTAAATTACCATTGTAAATTACCACTTGAAAATATTTTAAATATTAAGTAACTTGTATTATTATTTTAGTGATCATATCATAGCAATTTTTGCAAAGACTTGTTACATTTGTATTTAGGGTGAAATTAAGAAACAGATCTTAATTTTTAATAAGTTCTGGTGATCAATGCATTACTGTAAATCCCGTCTATCTTTAAAATAAGTTATTGTAAAAACTAATAATCCTAACCTTCTCTTTAAAAAGGAACTACTTTTATTATTTATGGAAGTGATTGAGATGTCGCTGCAAGGTGTTTAATATCATTTAAACAAGCAAATGTGTATTTCAAATGCTTTGTCTTTGGAATTCATTATATAAAAAAAAATCTAGTGAGAGGCTGCTTAACAAAGAACAGAACTGGATTCTTCTCACTGTATTTATATATTTTATTAACAGAGGTACATACGATATTTATGTAAAATGTGATGGTGTTGGGAGGTGTGTTGGAACCTATGATAACCGAGGAAGTTTTGGTGAGTTGGCCTTAATGTACAATACACCCAGAGCAGCTACAATTATAGCTACCTCTCCTGGTGCCATCTGGGGTTTGGTAAGTGAAATACTTTGTTTGAAGATATTATTTGTTATAATTATTTTACATAAATTGCACTGGTATACTATATCAGCATAAAAAAAATTAATTGTAATTTCAGAAAATTAAAACTTCTAAGAACTCTCAACACAATACTGTCTTTTTTTTCCAGAATCTGCAGAAGCAAACCTGAGGCTTAAGAAAACACTGAATTTAAAAAAAATAATTTTGTTATATTCTATTTTAATGATAATTTCCCAAATTGCAAACCACTTGACAGTTAGTTAGACATTAATGTGTCACTAGCATAAAAAGTTTCCCACATCTTGATAGGAGATGCCTTTGGTTCCACAGTAAAATTCAAATATAAGGTTATTTATCAGCGTTACACTATATGGATTTTTGACAACAGTAACAGAATTTACCAAAAGAGTAAAAATGGGATGGCCATCTTCAAGATGTACATATCCATCTTGATCCCAAGATAACATTTTCCTGTTGAAGCGAAACGCATGTTTTTTCACCAACTTAATCTATATGACTTTCGGGATCATGGCAGAGTTGAAGGCACCATAAGAATTGCTTTAAACTGGATTGGGTTGTGTTGGCCAGCAAGTTCCACCTGTATCAGCTGAAGGCTTGCAAAGCATTTCACCTTGTATCTGTCACCAGGACAGTCATATGAAGTTAAGAGAAGAAAATAGCATACATGTAGTTTTTCCATCCATCTGCTTCACTTGGATTGCCAAATGCTAAGGAATGTCCACTTGGCTGTGTAGGGCAGCAGCGAGTCTTGTTCTGCTGACGTAGCAGGGCCTGGCCTGTGACCTAAGACCCAGACTCGTGTATTTGGTTTTGTTTGCATATTAATATAAACATGTCTTTACGTACATATCAATATGTATGGGACCTCAGGATAATGAATAAACTTTGTAATTTAAATATTTAAATACTGAGGATTTCTTAAATCTCTTAAATTACCCACTCAGTATTTGTTGTGTAGCCAACCTGTTCAAGGTAAACTCTCTACCCTCTGTATGAAAACCGTCTGTATATTCTCTGACGAAGGGTAGAGAAGCTTTTCACAATGTGAATCGGATCAGGAGCTTAACTTCAGGAGCTCTTGATTGACCTCTAGAGGAATCTTTCTCAACTGACTGTATGGGGAAACAAGCCAGCTAGTTTGATGGCTACATTGAATGACAAAAGTTGGGTAATTCGAACATATTCAGCCATTTCTAAAGTATTTTCTACCACACGTGTATTTTCTGTTACTAAACTCTCTTCTTCTCTGCCCGTTTACAGGACAGGGTAACCTTCCGAAGAATCATTGTAAAAAATAATGCCAAAAAGAGAAGAATGTATGAAAATTTTATTGAGTCATTGCCATTCCTTAAATCTTTAGAAGTAAGATTTCTATTGCATTATTTTAATGGCTTTATCATAGGAACCTGACAAGATTCTGCTTTTGCAGAGTTTAAATTTGGAATTAAAATTTTCTCCAGAATAAAATTTTGCATACTTTTAATTTAGAGAAAGATAATATTTTTTATATTTCTGAATTTTCAGGATAAAGAACTATTGTTAATATTGCTAAATATATATATATATATATTTTTTTTTTTAAATCTTTACCTTCATTTTCTTAGGCTTAATTTTACTAGATATTAGCCAATACAATTAAACAATGACTTAGGAAATTTAAAAATATTTTCATTTAACAGTTATATTTTTACAGTCATGCTTTTCTGAAAATAATTTTTGAAGACTTGGGATATATAGACTTCCTACAAAAAATTGAAGCTGTGTCGAAACATCTAGCTGTTAAGACTGTAATACACTCTCTGGAACAGTGTACAGCAGTTCTTCCTTTTTTAATGATTATCAAACCAGGAAAATAAAGATACACTAGTCCGTGCAAAGGTTCATGAAAAGAAATATGAAAGGGTTTTCTAAATATAGAATCGTAATGTTAACCAAATATTTATTACATTTTCTTTTTTTTAAATTAAGGTATCTGAGCGTTTAAAAGTGGTTGATGTGATTGGCACCAAAGTGTACAAAGATGGAGAACAAATCATTGCTCAGGTACAGTTTCTTTCTCATTTTAGTTTTTCTTTTCCAATAGGCAACAATTATCATGTTATCTATAGACAATACATACTTTTAAACCGTTTTTTGTTGTCACATGAAACAAAACCAATGAATCTTGCATCTAAGAGAGGCGATTGTTTTGTTTCAGAAGCTAATTTTTCATTTAGGTTACTTTGAAAAACATCTCTCTGTTGGTATGAGTAAAGGAGTAAAAATTTTTAGTATACTTTGAAATTCAAACTGTATAAAAGAATGATTGCTTGCTTTGTTGTTAAAATATGGTAGTCTTTTGAAGAAGAATGCAGATGTAAACTCTTCAGGGTAGGCACCTGATACTGTCTGGCCCCAAAATAATTATTGGATATCAGATAGCCCTTGGAGACTTTTTATACTGGAAACTCTGTAAGGGAAATAATTTTAAAGGAATACAAAGGCAGAGAAAGAGGAGGAAGGATTCTAAAATCTTCAGTAACAATGTTTTTCTCTGCTTTTTGTATAAGGCACAGTGAGCTATGTCTTTTCAAGAAAAGGCCTTGCTGTCAGCACTGCGTGCATGTTTTGATTATGTGCCCTGAGTATGAGTTTCACATTAAAAACGACTTCTTTTGCAACAAGTATCAAAAAGATGAGCTTCAAGACCCTGGTTGCAAATATTTTAATACTACCATGAAACTAAAAAGGAAATTTCACATTTCTTTTACTTGCTTTATTTTTTTTCTTCTACAGGGTGACTTGGCTGATTCTTTCTTCATTGTGGAATCTGGAGAAGTAAGGATTATAATGACAAGGAAGGTAAACATCTCTAAAACACAGATTTTAATTTTTTTTTGTTTTTAATCTTGATGTATTCTAAGTGTTAAACAGTAATGCTTCTATTGTTACTAATTTTGCTTATACAATCCCGAGTTCAGCAAATCTCTCTCATTTTATCTCTTCCTTTCTCTTTCCTTTTTACCTGATATTTCAGGGTAAACAAGATGTAGAAGAGAATGGAGCAGTTGAAATTGCTCGATGCTCAAGAGGACAGTATTTTGGAGAACTTGCTCTTGTAACTAACAAACCACGAGCCGCTTCTGCGTTTGCTCTTGGCACTGTCAAATGTTTAGGTATTGTTCAATAGTATTTTATATCTACTATAAATGTATCTGTTTTTATTGTGAACTCTGTCTTTCTCCAGAATTTAAGATCTAATTACATTTACCCAAATAAGACTGTTTAAGTACATAATCTATTACTGTGCATTCCTATTTACATTATTTATCTGAAAAAAATATTTGCAATTGATAATTAGTATTAAACACAAATTCTCCAACGTTTTTCTGGTCTCATGGAAGAAAAAATTGTTTCAGGACAGTACAGAGAGTATTGCTGCAAACCATTTATAACTATGAGATAAATGTCTAATACTCTGCAGAAAGGTATTTATTTTCTCAGTAGACTGACTCTTATCCAAGAAATAATTGTGGTAAAAATCCTGTCCCCTTTTATCACCATGACATAATCTTTAACAAATTCTTTGTCTTCACTAGCTGTTAATTTAATCATTCCATCACACTACAGCCTCAGGCACAGGAAAAGGAAAGACCACGGGAGTTGTGCTCATAGACAGCCCTTCGCGTTGATTGCTTTTCATGGTCTAATGTTTAGCTCATAAATATTTGCATCCAATTATGGGAAAACTAAACTGCAAAGACAGATTTGTCATTCTTGAATGACAGTTTGATTTCCAAGCCAGTAACCAAACAGTTTCTCACTTACTAATAAAGGTATTGTTTTTAAAGATCCTTATCTCCAAACACACAGTGATTATTAGGTAATCAAGATCTAAGATGATAGAGAGGAAAGAATAAGAGGCAGTGGTGAGGAAGAGTGTCATTACCCAGTATGGGTGGGTTGCCAAGATCTCTGGCACTTCCCGAATAACAGCGATCTTGAACTTTTCTCAGGAGACAAGAGACTACAGGTCACCAGGTAGGAAGCTGGTTGAAGTATGAAATTTCCTCCCTGGCCTATTGGGCTAGAACTATAGAGGATAACATTATGTGACCAGGCAAAGAAAATATTCTGGTTGGCTACGCATTTACATTGCATGTGAATTACTGTCTCCAACTTTTTGTACGTTTGCTGGTAAATAAGTATCTATTACAATTTCTACTGTGGGTGGAAGCTAGTAAAAACAGCAAGGAAATATGCTAAGTTAGACCCCAAATACAGCCATAAACATCAGGAAAGGATATGTTTTTGGAAATGTCAAGAGTTTCCAGAGTCCTCCAGACTTCTTCAGCAGCTCCTGGGTCACATAGATCTTAATATGAACATATTTTCAAAATAAGAAACCCAGCAACTTCTCAGTTTATTTACGAACTTTAAAGACAGCAGGGTGTTGGTTGATCTTGGTTTTGCTACGGTAAGTGGTTCTCTTCTGTGCAAACAAAGTATATGGCTCGGTAGTATATGTCCTGTTATAATCTGAAATTTTATATTGCAATGTCATAAATGCCAATATGAACATGTTACATTCTTTCTCTTTCTCTCCCCTTTTATCTTAGTTATGGATGTGCAGGCATTTGAAAGGCTTTTGGGACCTTGTATGGAAATTCTGAAAAGAAACATTGCAAACTATGAAGAGCAGCTAGTTGCACTTTTTGGAACAAACATGGACATTGCCGATCCCAGTGCATGAACTAAATATTGGAGCAGCAAGATCTGTTATGAGAATATAGCACAGTAGTGGTTAGTCCACTGAGAAATTGTCTCTTCCTATAGATGCCAAGCATTTTCTGTGATTTTAAGAGTGGGTTTCGGGGTATTTTTTTGACTTACTACAGTGGAAATATTAGTAAACAAAATAGAAATTTAATAAATTGTGGGCTTGATTTTTGAAAGTGCTTAGCATTGATGGTTCCATCTGGCACTAAGACAACCCATAATAGCACAGCACCTTTGAAAATCAAGTCCTTTAACACAAAATATCCTTAAAGAGTAGATTTCAAAAAACCCACATGCGATGAACTTGTTCAACCAGCTTTTCTTCAAAAAGGTTACAACTTTTCTGGAAAGACTGTTAGTTTGAATGTGATATGTTGAAAGTATTAGTGCACACAAAGTGTTTATATGTATTAATACGGAAGATATACAGTAGATATTACTTTCTGACTATGACAGTTGTCATGATTTTATGTTGCGTTTCTCACAGAGGTAGTGAATCACAAGACTAATCGTAAGATGAAGCATGACAATGCATTTTGTGTAACGCTCATGACCTAAATCTGATTTTTAACATTTTGTAATTTGTTTTAAAGTCCTCTTTGTTTAATATGTCATGTTTCAGCACGACATTGTAATATCTTATGCAATTTAGAGGACTTGTATATTTTTGCAATAAACTGCATTTTTTATTAGTTACATGTATTCTGTACAGTCTAGAGTGAGGACAGCTGACAAATTAACCTTAATGTTTTAAAAGCAAAGGCATAGGCCATTGTCATGTTCTACCTAATCACACATAACCTATATTGTTTTCCTTCTCCCTTGTTTTATATTTATGCATTTTGTCTTCTCAATCTGTGCTCGTTCTCTAGCTTTTTTTTTTTCAGATCTCACCTTTTTTATCTCTTAAATCTTTTTACCTATTTCAAATGAAATGATCTCTGTATTTCTCTCTCTTCTTGCAGTCTAATCTATCAAAGACCAGACTTAATTACTGAAGTGATTGATATTGAAAGCCATGCTAAACTAAGCTTGTCCTTGAAAAATCCTTATCAGGAAGTACAAAAATATTTTTAATTTGAAAGATCAATACTTCAAAAGCTTTGCACAAGTCTGGCAAGTATGTCATTGTTAAAGCCAACATGTCCTGCTTCCATAAACCTGTAGGTCATAAAATAATATATTTTTAGCCATAATAGCATGGGATGCCTCCTGAGACTGAGGAGAGAGAATCTAATCTTAATTAGAAGCACAGGGCTCATTGCTTACAAAGGTCTGTGACTGGAAATTTCAGGCACAGTCCAATTTTAATCCTGCTTACTGACCTATCTGTTGATGTACATGGAAAGCTAGTGCACATAATGGCAACTGGCAGTAGTTCTGCCAAAGTGATACTACAAAAATTGTAGGAAGGCTGCTTGTGCCCATTTTCTAACATCTGAATTATAACATCTTTCCTTCTTAAATAATGACTTTTCTAATGCCATATATTTGTGTATGTTGAGGTAATTATTATCCTCTCGTTAGTGATATGTTCTGACAATTTATATAATCATACTTGTATATGAAATTATGATTATATTCTATGATAACAATATATAATTTATATCATACTGTATGGTATAAATTATAAGTCAGATTCCTAACAAAATACAATCTGAGCAAAATCTACAAATGTCTTTTTTTTTTTTTTT
>WHYT01016783.1:0-23426 GCA_009806455.1 Tetrax tetrax
AAGGGAAGGGAAGGGAAGGGAAGGGAAACTGTGGCCCATACACTCAGAAGAAAAATTTTGTTTTGACCGCAAATTTGGCGATCACTTCAGCTGTATGCATTCTAGCAAGCATCACTGTTATGAAGACATAAACTGGAAAGGGCATATGGTTCATCATTTATGTCGAAGTAATGCTGCTGAGAGCTTCACAAATATACAGAGCAGACAACAGACCCCAAGGTTTTAGTATATGGACAAAATACTCTTTCATGAATTAAATTTCAGTCAGTCTGGCCTAATTTTGAAGCATTTAAAGTAAATCTCATGGTTTCAAGTACTTTTTCTGCTTACAGAACTAAAAACCAGCTGTAATTTTTTTAAAATTACATTTGTAGTCAATTATTCCCAAATGAAAATTAATTAGTTTTCCCCATTTGGAAAATATATAAAACTAGATCAGGTTCCTTCATTTGTAAAAGCAGACATCATTTATGTTTTTAATTTTACTTCTTTTTTTATATTAGGTATGGAACTACTGAAAGTTCCTTGAACTGAATCATAGCCTTTTAACAGGTCATTTCTGACACAATTTATCCTAATGAATTCATAAAAATCAGTGCAGTTTACTGTTATTAATGCTTTAAAATGATCCTGGCAATATTCTTCCTCCTAAATGCTTCATTAGTACTGTTGTATCTTCATGTGCCAGTGGTCATCAGACATTATCCTGGGCCTTGAGACATTAGAAATGCTTAGTGAGAGAATTCAGAGCTTGCAATAAGATATCTTAGATAAATTTAAGGTATTAATCACTGAAATTCATCACCTCTCATTTAGCATTGCATGGATTTTTTTATCCAGGCTCTTTTTTTGTCACTTTTCTGCCATGATTTAACATAGGTTTCAAATGCATTTGTTGTCTTGCTTGTAATCAAATCTATTTGGAATCTTTTACAAATACTCACCAAATACAAATAATCTCCATATGGAAGATCAAAACAGCATTAATGGAATATGCCAAAAGGGTTTCTTTCATGAGTTTCCTCTAGATTACTCCCCCAGAGATCGGAACCTTCGTCGGTACCAAAGGAAGAGGGAATTGGTTCCTTTGCATAATATTTGCATAGAAGCCCTGTGTTCGTACCTGACTTCAAAAGGTGCCTTTATCACCTCTCTGTCAAAGGCTTTTTCTGGCTACATATGGGGATGAAACCGCTCCTTCAGGGAAACAGTTGCTCCAGAAAGGAGAAAGCACAACTAGCTCCTTCCCCACAGTAAATGACTGGATACCGAGAGCTCGTGCCCTGCCCAGCCACCCAGAAACAGACATTCAGACCAACTTTACTCTTCAGAGATGCTGGAAAGAAAAAGTTCTTCATGCCTGTTCATCTTGACTAACATTTTATTTGTCTTGAGCCTATTATGCAGTACTGACAGAGTATGAGGAAAACACTCTCCACCTGGGTCCAAGTGTTGTTCTAGGGTACCCTCACTGAACTTGGTGTAAATGAATTAAGAAGACAGAAGGTCCATTTGATATTGTGTTGGTTTATAATACAGGAAATGAAAATGTTACATTTTCAACTTTATAAACATTGTAGAGAAACATCTATCAAATGCAAGCTGGTAAATTGGCTCAGCATGCAATGGCAATGAGTTTATCTCAGTATCGATGATTGAATTGGTGGTTTGGGACTGATTAGTCTGAGCAATCCATTTTCAAATTTGAACAAAATAAGTGATTTGTGACTTCAGGTGAGGGAGCAACATCAATAATGCAATTCCCTACAGCAAAAAAAAAGGAAAAAGTTAACACAGAAGCAATGAACTGATCCTAGACTTGCTTTAACAGCGTATACAATGGCAGAAAAAAACACTAATAAAGCCTAGGTGTCTGCTGTATTTAAAAATAAACTCCAAAATAGCTATTAAGGTATATGACATCACATTTAAGTGCTGTTTCTTACTCAAGCAGAGATAATACACAAGTCCTTCTTACATCCCAGTCAACAAATATTGTGTTTTTTGAATGTGGCAAAACTCACTTGCCTGAGCTGTTAATGAATGAGAACATCCTTGACAATGGGATTAAAATGTGAAAAAGGCAGTGATAAGGAAGAAAACACGTTAATTAATAGTATGTGTTCCTCAGAATACACTGCTTTTCTGCATCAGCATTATAAATAATTGACTAACCTCTTGAGGCAATCATCCAGAGACTGTAAAAGCAGTAACTTAAAAAAAAAAAAAAAAAGAATAAATCATTATAGTGAGTGGGGTTGGAATGTGCAATTGTAAGCCAAAGGTCAGTAAAGCTTAATACAATGCAGAGTTCAGTCATTCCGTTGTACTTTACCAAAATTCATATCATTATTCTGGAGTGATTGTTTCTTCTAGCAGATTAAAGTACAGTTGACCTCCTCCTCCTTCCGACATTCAATTTTAGATTTAAAATGCCAAAATGTAGTTGGCTGCTAGATAAAATTACATGGTAGAGAGTATTAGTTGAGTCGAAGCTCACTTCCATGGCTTGCACGTCAGTTGTTTCCTTCATATTAACACATTGTACGTAACTTTTTCCTTCCAGATGTTAAAGGGTTAAATTATGCTTCTACATAGAATGTCATCTCTGATACTGAGGTAGCGGGGACTCTGACTTTGAATCACAGAAGAGGGTGCTATGCAGCAAGGCCAAAAATAACCCTTGGGAGGTCAAATGAGTTTGGAGACATTTAGGTAAGTGACTGTGTGTGTCTATGTGTGTGTGTGTTTGTTTGATCTGAAAAAAAGAAGGCCCATGACTGATTCCCTTCTCTTCATCCCCACTATTCACAATAACATTCCTTTGGTCAGAATTTGACAGACAGAAGAGGTGTTAAGAAAATGAAGTTCCCATACATTTAATACTTTTGACAGCTAAACGAAGAATCATAACCCTAATACACCACCAGTTTTCAGGAGAAAAGTAGGGAAAGTAGCCATATCCATTTTGTCTGGCAGCTGCCTGCCAGACAGGATGACTACTTGTAGTAGGATCTAGCCACCACCAGTGCTGCCACTCACTGAATTGACATATTAACGAGGAGAAAGAAAGTGCCATGTGAAGGGTTGTCTATGTGCTAAGATGGGCATTAAGGACGCCCGAATTACTGCAGTGAATGTCTCATGTGAGCCATGGAAAAGCTGAGATGGGAGTCAGTACAAGGGGTACAGGGACATTATGATCTCTGTCCTGCAAACACTTCTTTATCCCTTCTTTTTTAATACAATATCAATTTTACTCTGCCACATTTTTCCTTCACAAACTGTAACCATGGAGAAAGTGAAGATATTTCCACATGAGGAAAAATCCATTAAATTCACGAGTTGAGAAGACGGAGAACAAAAACAGACAGGAGGGTGTCAGAAATGGCTTTCTAGGTGTTGTAGGCAGAAAACTCTTAAGTGTATGGCCACAGCTTTGTGGGGCGGGAAGGAGGAAGGATGGAGCATCTTGGCACAGCAGTCCAGAATATTAAGCAGCTCCCTTGCCAGTGCCAGAGTAACAGAAAAGAGGCACATGAGGGCAGAGCAGGTGAGAGGCAAAGGCAGTAGCTTATGCCACATAGTAGGAAAAAACTCTGGATGCTGTTGAATAGAAGCTGCAGTAGAAACTTCCCTCTCTTGAGTAGGTCTCAGATCACTTCCACTGAAACACAATGGAGTGATTCAACTGCAAGAACGGTTGTAGGAAATCTGGTAATCCTATTGCAGATAAACCTCAACTGCTGTTACTGCTATTTCCATTCACATTTGGGAACCATCCAGCAAAATGACACATGCTGAAAAAAAAAATTTAGCAGCAGTTGTTTGTCAGCCTAAGAAAGTAAAGAGACTCTTGAGTATTATAAATGGATTGTTTTGCCTTTCTTTGCCATCTCCTGGAGAACCCACGATTTGAAAAGACCAAGACTTGTTTCAGTACCCTGAAGAGCTAAGGTGCTGTCTGTGACTTCAGTGTGGCAGCTGCAGGTGTCACCTACACAAGACTGCTGTGCCAGCAGTGCAGGTGATTTAAGCAGAGGCCTTACAGGAGAGCAAAAAGGGAAAAACAGATAAATGGCAACTTTGTTCACCCAAATACAAAAGCATGAGCTTGGCTTCAGACACTCAGTTTCAGCATTGCTTAATTTACTGGAATGATTCACCTTCTTAAAGATAAGCATATGCCTATGTGCTTTGCCGCGTGAGGTGTGTTTAAGCAACGCATTGCATTCTCAGTTACCTCATTTACACTGATTAAAATGATAGACCATTTGAGTGAGACACAGCTTTAGCAAACGGAAGAATAAACTGGAATGCAGCAAGAGTAAAAGCTTGTGAAGTTGATTTGTATAGCAGTCAGCCAGTTTGCTCAGTATCTCTTGGAATACCCCATGGCAAACCATTACAAAACTCAAATCATTGCAGGACATCTGGTTGCTGAAGCATTTTGTCTGTCGAATGTTTCTGCAATACAGCTCCCCATGTCTCAGGTGTCGCTTTGTTTTGGGGACATGTAAGGAAAAGTTAATGAAGAGTTAAGAAATGCTTGTCTTCTGTTTAGTCTGTTTTTCTTTGTGTTTTATTTCTTTCCAGTGTTTCTAGGGAGTTTTTTTTTGTTACTGTCTGCTGTGGTAGGATTCCTGAGCGCTAGCTCTTTTCAGCCACTTGGTTCAACTCCAGGAAGTCGTGCTGAGCAAATTACTTTAACATGTGAAAATGGTGCGACAAGTATATTTTACACTCCCCTTGAATCAGATGGGTGAATGCAAATTAAATTTTGCACTAACTTGCTCAAAACCATTAGCACACAATTGGTATCCAAATGTTTACGCTGACTGCAACATGAAAAAATACAGAAATTTCATCTATTTGAGCAATGCACAAATATAGTAAAAGTAGTTTTCACCATTATCAAAAATCAGGGACTTTCAGCCACTCCTCAAGAATGATGTGAAGTTGAGCCTTCGAAGAACCTACATAATACATGTCACATTATACAGGTTTCAAAACCATTCAGGGCCTATTACCAGGTGGGCAGCAAGCAGAGATCTCCAAGGCATTTATTACTTCACTGGACACAAGGCACTCTGACCCAGCAGTCTGAACATAAGGAATGGGGAATGTAGTTCTACTTCATCACTGATTAGTTATATGCACTGAAATAGCTTTTACTGATTTTTTTTCTTTGCCTCAGTTTCCCTTACAATGTTGGGCAACCATCATCTCTTGTCAATCTGTCAGTTGATAAAAACTGCAGGCTGCTGTTGTTATTTTCCTGTCCTGTGTTAACACTGCTTATTAGTGGTCCACCTGGTCTCGGAATCTTGCAATATGTTTTTCTGGCACTCTGAAAGCTATTGTTTCTGAAGGCAATCACCCAAATTATATAGTTGATAATCTAGATGCAACCATTCATCCAGGTGTGGCCTTCCCAGTAGGGCAAGAGCTGTTTCATCTACTGGCAGTCTTCACCACCACATGGCAGAAACTACCATGGAAAAGTTATCATGGAAAAGCTGGCAACAGCATCACCACCTCCTTCCCCCAAGGTCTTCTTGAGTGATCATCAGGCACGCCCAGAGATCCCTATGTGCAGAAACAGTGTTTCATCCTGCTTTGCGGACTCCTCTTTAACTAGCCAGTTGTACCTGAATTCAGTTTTCCATCCTTCTGGTATCCTCATGCATTGAGGGATGGCACGAAGGTAGACCATCTCAGGGTCCACCTTGAACACTCCTGACTAGTCACACCACTAACCTGGGGCTTCTGAATTTCAGTGGAGCAGGGAATGTAGGCTGTGGGAATCTGCAGTATCAGACAGTTTCTCTTCAAGACAAACCTGTTAGGCAGCATTCTTTTTTTTATCAGCATGCAACAGGGAGCAGCTTCAGGGCTGAGACGTGCCCTGGGACAGTGTGGAAGATTGGTTTAGCTAGAGCTGTGGCATCATATGTGGGAGAATGGAGACTTTTGTAAAAACCTTGGTAAAATTCCTCTCTCTGGAAAGCAGGAAAATTCACACTATATAGAAAAACTTCTACATTTGACTCTCTTTCCCAAAACAGCAAGAGTGAAAAAGCAGCTGTGAAAAGTGATTGGTTGTAGTAGCAACTTCTAAATTTACCTTTACACCTTCATATTGAGGAGACAACTGCAGCACAGTGCAGGGTTCATACACGTCAATGCACCCTCTATTTCAAATGTCATGTTTGAATGCCTCAGGCCTAATTGTTGGTTCAGTTGTCATAAACCATGAGGAATGTTGACTGAAGGTCTCATGGCAAAGGAGGATAAGGCATTGTGTTTTAGGTTGCCTAGGGCATACGGGACAAAGGCTTCCTTGTTTTAAACTCATCAAGTCCACATTGTTTCAAGTTGGGTTTTGCCCTGGGTTCAGAAATGGTTAGAATGAGTGAAAGCACTAAAAGGCAAGTGATTTATAAGCCGGTGGGGAAAAATTACACTAAATGCAATAATAAATTGAGAAATAAAACATCTTTCTCTGATTATTTTTCTTCCATACTCATCTATATGCAGTGACTGTTGTCATCATTGCTTTGTAAAGAGAGACTGAAATTTACAACTGTGTAGTTAGGGTTTAGGTTTCAATTTTTGGGTGGAAGAGTTTGTTCTTTGGTTTTCTGGGTTTTTTACTTTGTGAAAAGAAGAAATCAAAGCTGAAGGAATAGCATAACATGACTGCTTGAATATTTATCTTTTTTTTTTTAATCAAGGAATAAAAGGCTCAAACAAACTCTGAATCCTGTAATGGAAAATAGAAAGTGTTTCACATTGTTCATTCATGACTCTTTCTGCTGTAATTAAGCAGCTAATGCTCCAGATGGCTTAGTTTTCAAAATTAATAAATTTCAGCTCAGCTGAACACTTTATTTCAAAACGTGCAAAATACTAACCAGAAGCTCTTAGTAACTTCAATTGTAAATGTATCCAAACACTGGAGGCTTTGTGACATTTGGCACATGGGGCAGGGATGTAGTGTCCCAAACTTTGCACTCTGTGTAGCACTGTGTCACTTGGCTTATGCAGTTCCTAGAATCCAGTCCCTGCCTAGCAGCCCCTCTGGTGCCGATTCAGCATTTCTCTCAGCTAGACATTGACTGTCCTCTTTGCATGAGTTTTCAGGGAAGGACTGAGATTTTGGCAAAGGATATTTGAGGGGAGACATCTGGCCTTAACACTCCAGTCAAAATGAGAGTCCTGCTTGTTGCCTGGGACAAGTATGTGCAATACCACCAGCATCAGCATTACAGCGATTTGCCACAGTTGCTTGTGGAGGTCAACTGAACTGAGTTTCCATTTGTTCTCCGTCTGTGGCAACCATCTGCTTGCTTTGGGAGGGATTCTGCAGATACACGGCACATTCTTATCCTGCACACTCCAGCCTGAGGTGCAGCTCGACTATAGGACTTACCAGAGGGTTTGTGTTGTCTTGCATGCTTCTCTAGTCCAAGTCCAATCCAGCTTCTAAGTTTAAATTTCTTTATCAGCAACTTAATGTGAGTCCAGAAAAGAAAATATTCCTCTGACTTTTCTATGCACCTTTTCCTGACGATGGCATGCACATGTGAAAGTACTGCTTAATGGGCGATATGTTATTTTGTATTTTCTTGCCATTGTCCTTTAGGATGAACTAATTTTACAAAAGACATTGCATTAAGTGTTTAGGCATTATGAACCCTCTTTTTGTCTTCTGCACCGCCTCTTTTTGCTGGATCATTTGTTGGCAACCTCTATCATGTAGCTCCAAATTTAAACTATCTCAGAAGTTTGAGCCTACTAATAGAATTATAGAATCATAGAATGGTTAAGGTTGAAAGACACCTTGAAAGGCCATCTAGTCCAACGCCCCTGCAAGGAGCAGGGACATCTTCGACTAGATCAGGTTGCTCAGAGCTTCATCCAACCTGGCCTTGAACATTTCCTCCCTCTAATTTAAACCCATTACTCCTCATCCTATCACAACAGGCCCTACCGAACAGCCTCTCTCCATCTTTCCTGTAGGCCCCCTTTTGGTACTGGAAGACTGATATCAGGTCTCCCCAGAACCTCCTCTTCTCCAGGCTGAACAGCCCCAACTCTCTGCTAAGGCAGGGCACTTAGCACTAAATCCAGTGCAAAAACAAGCACTGCTTCTTCTGCAGAGCTAACAGTGTGAAAGAAAAGGCCTTTCAGGAGTATGCAGGAAAGATCTGGAGAGCAAGGGCTAGCTTTGGAAAGGTTTCATGAATTAGATAGATTTTTAAGGCTATCAAAAATGCAAGTGAAGTCCTCAGCAACATGATGGATCTGGTATCTCATATAGATACTCGGCACTGAACAAGGTCTGCTCCCTTTTCTGTGTCACAAAAGATACGGAGCATTATCATTGGTGCTGGTTTCCTAGAGGTAACTCTTCCATAGTGCTGGGACACGGCCAGTTGTTTGTATTCTCACATTCCTGCATTGATAGTACCTGATGTTTCCAAATACCTTGAACTGAAGAGAGTAATTCACTCTGTGGAATTGATTCTGGGCAGAGTCCAGCATGTGCTCCTCTTCCCTCGGCAGTGTCACCTTCTGGCTGCTCCCTCACAGCCCTGAGCAGAGCGGAGAAGATGCACAGCATCCCTGCTTTGTGTCAGTGCCCAGAGGCCTCCAAAGGCCACCAAAGCAATCCATATTTGTCTTTTCTTTGACTCTCCCAGCAGCTGGAAGAAAGATGTGCTGTGAGGTGGTGTGTGAGGCCAGCGTCACCTGAGGATTTGATTTTGCAGACAGAGCTCTCTGGGTTTGGATTTATCATTCCCACATGCTGGTCTGTCAGCATGAAGCTGCTGCAACACAGCCAATATTCTGGGTCACAGTTTGTGGCTTTTTGTACTTTTTTGCACCTTTTCAAATGAAGAATGTGCTTGCTATCAGACCGAACTGATTACAAGCCAGCTTGGGCTGCACTTTCTGGTTTTATCTTATATTTTCATGTGCAGGTCAGTCATAGCCCTTTTACCATATTCCTCTGAAGTTCAATTCATAAAAGAGCTTTGAGTTTTATCCATCACCACCCACGCCCCCCTCTCCCCCCAACCACCTGTTTCTGCCTCTGAAAACAGGCTTATTGTAAATAATTCAAACCACAAATGAGAGCACAGGGAAAGGGATTGTTTGATTTACTGTAAGACCACAATGAGATTTCTTTCAAGCTCTGATAAATAGGCTTCTCAAAGATCTTAAAAAGTATCTCCAGGGCCAGGACCTCTGTTTACCCATTAGACTCTTAACTCACTTATGAAAGGCTGCACTTAAACAAAAACAATTCCTTTCTAAGGTCGTGGCCCTTTGTGGTGGGCTTCACATCCTGCACAGGGAATGGTCTGTGTGGTCAGTGCTCAGAGCTATGGGACACTGGGCAGTCATAGAAACTGCGAGACTACGGGAGCAGTGTAGGAGCAACTTGCAGATTTACTTCTAGTAACTTCCAGTTGATGTTGGAAGCCCTGAGAGCTGAGAGTGGGAGCAGAGAATGAAAAAGGCAGTTCCCTCAAGGATTGCCTTTTAAAGATGTCATGGGCAAAGGCTATCAGAAGAAGAGTATCAGGGGCGTAAAGGCTTGTCAGTAACAGCAGCAAGCGATAACAGGAAGCCCTGATAGTAGGCTGGGAGTTTCAGTTGGGTAGTTCCTTCCAGTTGCTGCAGAAGGTGTAGGAACTTAAATGCAGAAGGGACACTGTGTTCACATACTGGCAAGCCTGCACCACAGCATCAAAGCAGCTCAGGAGGCTTCAGCTCCCAGACCCACATCTTACCCGCTGTCCTTTGTTGTGTCTCACCATGTTTATCACCGGTGCTTGTGAGATCGGGAGCAGGACCTGCCAGTGGGAGCAGCTGGCAGGAGAGGAGGCTTGGGAGCCCTTCTGTACCCAGCCCACCCCTTTGGGCTGTGTTGTGGTGCAGTACACTCGGTGAACACCATGATCACCCTCACACACTCTGTCTGCTTCACAGCATTTTTGTCCTCAATGGCCTTTCTGTTGATAGAAGGACTGCTTCTAGAATCCTGCACCTCCTGGGTGGCTTCAAACTGTCCTGCTTCTGCCAATTTAAAAATTAAAAAAAAAACAAAACAAAAACAAACAAAAAAAACCAAAACAAACAAAAAAAACCCCACAAACTAAGAAAGCAATTTCCTCCTTCCAGCCAAATTAGGAACAGTCAGAGTCAATCCTAAACATAGTGAACTGTTAAACTGTTGTGATATAATGTAAAACATTCTAGATAGAAACATCTATTTAATTATTCCATTGGGGAGCTGAGACTCCAAGTTTAGGAAGATTAGTTTCTAGTTCAGGTCCAGCACAAAATAGTTTATTTTAAAGTACATTGTTCTTATCATTAGCTTTTTTATTTGAGAATACTCCTAGAATGATCTTCTACGTCTTTTTCTTTCTTCTACAGTTGATTTATACCACTGAATTACCATTGAAGGACTAAAATCTCATATATTTACGGAAACTAAATTCAAAATAACCAAAATGTGATAATATGTAATGGAATTAAACAATAAGCACAGGACTTACTTTTATGGCTATTTCACAGTGTCAGGTTTTGTGAGTGATGCCACCACATTGAATTCATTCTATTGAATGCTCCTTTACGTATCTTGCCATCAAAAGAGTTGCTCAGAAAGCATCTTAATAATTTCAGATCTCTTGTGAGTCACTCACATCTCTAAATCTATCACAGTTTACCCATCACCAATTAAAAGATAACCTAATGAACCCTGAGGTAGCTCAACAAACTCTGATTTAGCAAAGATTAGCAAAAGTGTCTTCCAACATTTCAGTACAGCTCAGGACTCAGAAAATATGAAGATCTGCTGCCCGGAATGGAAAATTAAGTGTTTCTTAACGACTGAATGACTGAACAGATTCAGTGATTTGTGTATTATTCTCTAGTTTGGTGGTTCTCAAAACAGTCAGTACGCTTAAAAAAAAAAATTACACCACAATCCCGTGTGTGAACACCCACTTCTTTCTCAGCCTTAATCTAGCGTACATTCAAAGGATTATAGTAAAAATATTCTTTTTTTTTCTGAGCTATAAAAGGGAAACCCACAGGTGCTGTGCTGGATGATTTGTATTAGTTTTTTAAAAATCTATTTTACATTTCCAGGGGATTTCACCACACTTAAGGCTTTGATTTATCATCCATCTATTTCAACGTTATACACTCATCATTATAACATGAGGCTAAGAAGAAATGTTTAATATTCACAATAATGACATATTTGGGACAAGTTATTCAGGCAAGTCTAATATTAATTTTTTTATGTTCTGTCTTCATGAGCAATGGATAGCCCTCTGGCAGGTCTAGTGATCACCTGGCTCATCTCAGGTGAGCCTTGGGAAGGACCACACCTGAAGGAGAGGCAGAATTCTCCTTTGATCTGAGCAGTGAGGAAGCGACTCATGCTCAACTCTAGTTGAAGAATAAAGCAGCACCCTCACTATGTCCTCAAGTGCTTTCAAAACATCAAAACAGTTTTGATGACTCAGACCCACTTCAAGGTCACCTAAGACCTCCAGAAGCATGACTAAACCTTGCTGCTGATCTGGGTACTTTTTCTGTGCCCTGTATCATCTGGGCAGTTGATAAGCAGCAGGGTACAGTCTGGATATATTTACAAAATACCAGACAGCACGTGTTTAAGACCAGCAACTAAATCACATAGAAGAACTCGTTAGAGAATAAACTTCCACCCAACCTTTTTTTTTTTTTTCAATTCTTAATACAGAGTGGGAAGAAAAGCTGACATTCAGAAATGATCCATGAGGTTCTTTTGGGAGGGAAAACTGTTTTGGTAAAAAAGCTGTGGTGACATTCCAATCCTCAAAATATTTGTATAAACATTGCAATATTTTAACATTACTGAAATCATTTTAAAAGAAAAAATAAATAAAATGGTGCAATATGCCATTTTGATGTTTTTAAAACAATTCTGTTTCTAAAACAAATACTGATCTATGAAATGCTGTTTGAAAGATGTCATCTTTACTGAAACGTCTGTTTCTGGGGCAACCCTGTTTGATTTACACTTTCTAACCAGTTTTTCTCTACAGAACTTTCATGCTATTACTCTCTATTGCACTCTACAGTCACAGCCTCTTCAGTACCTATTAGTCTCTTACCCTTCCTAAAGTGCTCTGTAGTAAGTCAAAGTAAATGGGAAGAAAGAAATGGCTTTTAATATTTTACTGAGTAAATCTGGTTATAACCAGCCTCCTGTCACGCAGCTTTGGTTCTTAAAGTGTGTTTCATTAATTCTTTAGTATGTCCTGTGATATCCTTTCTGATCATCACAGGATAAAGTTCATTTCCTTCACACTTCTTTTGGAGCTCTTTGAGGTGGTCTTCATTTTTGTTTCCAGATGTACCACCAGTTTTGTGCTTCTAAGCCAAATGTGGTTTAAATTTCCTTTCCATTCAGGAAATGAACAAAATAATCCATGGCTATGCTCATGTAAAGCACATCATTTGTCTCCCAAGCACTTGCAATAGACTCAGGAAAAGCAACTGAGCACTGTCTGTCCTTAACAACAAAACATTCTAATTTCCAGTCTAAGACCTATTACGGAGCTGGAGTCCATTCTCCAAAGCAATTTCAAAACATTTTATGTGTCATTGTGTCAGCCACATCAGTTTATTAAGTTAAAAGACAACAGGGATATCTGAGGGAGGTGGAAACTGCTTTAGTGCTTCCTGCCCCCCACAAACATTTGGTCCTGAAGCACAAAAGCAAATACGATTTCATCTTAAAGATGTGCCTCGTCCCAAGCCGTGCCAGCATAGTTCTGCCCTCTCAGGGCCACTGGTGGGGCACTCAGCTCCTGCGAAGTCTGCGGTAAGGAAGTGCCAGGAGAAATATCCTTGGCTGGTGTGGGAGCTGCAGGATGTGAGAGCCCCACCGCCCCCAGGCCCCCAGTGTGAATCATCCTGCAGCTGCTGCAGCCTCTCTAGCAGCAGACACTTGATGAGTTGCTTTCTAACCCAGTAACCCAGCAAACACTGTGTAACCTTTGTGAAACCCAGACAGTCTGGATCAGATCTGAACATCAGGCAAATCTTTTTAATCTTTTTTTTTTTTCTTTCTTTCACATATGTATAGGAGCACTTCATTCATAACTGGTTATTGTTTAGCTGGGTAGGGGGAAACTTAATGTTTTTAAAGCATGCACAAGCTGATATCTTAGAGGAATATTTTCAAAGTTAGGTTTAGAGTTATTCCCTGTGTAAGTCACTAAGTTCTGTCGAAAATGTAGATGCCTATATATGCTGTCAAGTAACTTTTATTATTGTTCCTGTCATCCCATGCATGCACACATATACTTACTGTCCAGCATAGTTATCTGTCACTGTTTTGGGTTTGTATGCTGGAAAAAGAGGTAGGAGATTTTTGTTTAAACAAAGAAGCAAACAATAAATCCTTGGCTTTTGGTCCAGTGGTCTGAAGCCAAAACCACTACAAATATATTACTCCACATGTTTCAGATTAACATGAGAGCCCACACATAGGGAAAAAAAAAAAATGTCCCTTCAAAGTCCTTTGCTTTTTTTTCTAGCATTAAAACCTAAACTACTGTGATAGTTAGGGCCAGTGCTGGTAATTTTTATTCTCATAGTTTGTACCATGACTTAGCATAGGCCATTGTCTTTGGACTTAGGGTGTCCTGAACAAGTGGACAAACTATGCTGAACTATGCTGAACTGAAGAGATACCTGGCCAGTATCTCTTCCAGCATGCATGGGCTGCACCTGCCACACACGTTTGGCACATTATTAATACAAGAGCCTGACTCGGGAAATGGGTGAGAACTCCACTTCTTGTTGAGAAGGAGCATCAAGACCTTAAAAAGCAATGAATAAAGAGGGTAGTAACAAAAATAAAACACTGCAGGATGCAGCATATGGGGTAGAATTTGCTGCTGCATTTTGAAATGCCGTTCTCTTCATGGCTGCCTGGGATGGGTGTGCCTAGAGAAGGTCTCTGAAGCAGCTGAGGTATGTACTATTCAAAACAGTTGAAAATATCTGTTCTTAATTTAATTCTGGAAAAAGTAAAGAATAGGTAGGAGTTCAGGATGTAATCTCAAACAGCCAAAATTACTTTAAAAACAAGCAAAAATTCAACAGGTGGGATGTTCTTTTTCTGACTTTAATAAGCATCAGACAAACAGCCAAAATCAGATTTCTTGTAAGAGTAAAATTTTATGATCCACGAAACTGAGATAATTAGCTAATAAAAATTTCGAGATTCTTACGACATACAAATTACTACATTCTATCTGGTGAGAAGAGAAGAGTCTTTCTTGCAAATCACTCTATGGCTTCTTGGCAATATCCCATTCCTCTAGCTTATCACCTGTTCCTGGTCCTCACCTTACTTAAACACAAAGTTGAGTGGGCGAGGACCAGTGCTCATACACTGATCAGATGGTCAGCATGCACCCAGTGCCTCCTCCACACGCAAGACCTACTGATCATTTGCTAGCCCTCCTCCCTGCATTTTTTTTCAGGAGGTCAGGCCTCATCCTGCTCCCTCCTTTTGGAGCAAGCCATGTAACCAGCTTGTCTTAAAATGAACAGCCACTGTTGATTTAAATCATTATAGCTCTCACATCTAAGTAATGGACAGACCTTCACAATGTATAGCTAAACCTTGCTAGAGCGTATTTCAGAGCAAGTGGCTCTGGACTATAAATGGTAAATTCAGATTATTCCATGTTATTAAAATACCTCATATCCTAATGAGTGACTTGGCCAGCCAGGTCAGAGAAAACAAATCATAACTTCCTTCTGAAAATTTTCATTACTGCAATAATCTAGTCAGAAGCAAGACTATGACTAATTCCTTCTAACCTATTCCAAAATATTTAGTGTTTACAATATTTTAGCTTTGGACATAATTTTATAATGTGTGAAAGAGGAACTGGTATTAAGCATCTCACATGTAAAAAAAATCTTTGAGGTAGCTGCTGACATATACATCACTAAAATAAAGTACTGTATTCAAGCTGATAAGGTAAATATAAACAGTAAGGCTTGGCTGCTTCTTAAAAGAGATATATTTTAAAACATCACTACTTCCAAAACTTAAAAAAAAAGATCAAGTGTTTTGAAAACATACAGGCTTACATGGCATATAGATTACAATGAAAGCAATCATAATCCAACATACTCACAGGTACTGGTTTAATTAATTTTCAGTCTCATAAATCTCCCTTAAAAAAAATCAACAAACTGGCCTTGACCTTCAGAAAGATGGGGAATTGGCTGTGCAAACCCTAGTCAAGTCTCCTTAAAACTTGCATGCTGTGGGCTTCAATCAACATTTTAATTTTCTTATTTTTAACTTTGCATATTTGATGTCACCATTTAACTAGGCATCCTTTTACAGAGAGCTCATTAGATGGTCAAATTGATTGACTGATCATTTCAATCTTTTTTGCACATAAGTTCTGGGTCAGATTGTTTTCTTTTAATGAGAGAAATGGTAGGTATACCAGGCAGACTCTGTCTGAATGCTAACATGGGTTAATTGTGCTCAGTGTATCAGTCGTCATTGTCTCAGTGAAGTGGGTAATATTCATCCGCTTCACCTCCAGTCTGCATAGAGACACATCACTTTCCTGGGCAGTTGCAAATACATTGCAACTTTATCATTTTTGACAGGCTGTTTTCTCCACTGAGAGCACATCTCAGACCACAGAAAACGTCTGTCTGTTGACGAATACTCTGCAAGGAGGTATGTGTGTAATTTCTGGTCTGTGTTGATACAGACCATGCTGTTCTGTGTAAAATTTCTTTCTCAATATCTTTAGTTGTAAAATGAAGTCTGTTCTCTTGGCCCACAGAAATAAATTTGTGAAAGCCAGCAGTTTTTTTGTTTTTTTTTTCCACAAGTAATTAATTCCATTGTCCACCCAAACTCCTAAAATAAAACAGAGGTAGGAAATATGTTAAGCTACACTACTTTTTGTCCTACACAACATTACTTCAGGTAAGAGCAAGCGAATAGCTTGAAAAGTTGACTTGAATTTTGGATATCCCTGACAAGATACATAGAAGTTGCACATATCTGCAGGTCTGACAGTGTTTGGCACCCCTCTTACTCATCACTATTATCCCTACTGGAACAAGTTAATCATAGGACTCAATAGTACTGTTTGTCTGCTGTCATCTGCCATAGATCTAGCCCTTTCCCAAAGACTGTAAGGTGCACAGAACTTCAGGTATCCAACTCTGACTAAATGTAGTGATTTTTCCAATGTCCCATAAAACACAAGTCATTTGAAACTGCTGTCAAAGATGCTGTGCACTAGAAATTCCCAATTACTCTGCTTACTAGTGATGGTGCTCTCAGTAATTCCAATCTTTACTATCACAGGGCTTTCAGGTAGATATGGATTAATTATTTCTTTGCATATCACATTACTTTCAGCATTCCTGCCATAGATGCTTTAGATCAGTATAGGAAAGCATAAATACAGAACCCACGTTGAGATTCTTCATTTCTAATAAATACACAGTTTGGAACCAGAAAGTTGCCCCGTTTTTTGTTAAGCATTTGTGTAGTTTCATACTTCAATAAAGACATGTCTGTGCTAACTGTTCCTGATCTTCTTCTGTTCTGTGTTATGCAGAAAGGAATGGAGTCCATCTAATCGTAAGTGTAAATAGCTGGTTTCTTAACCACGGTTGACTTTTAATATGTCATAGCTTATAGAGAAGCAAATAGAAAGTTTAATTAAAACAGAGCTCAGTCAGGTTGAACCTGCAATCTTTGAAATAAGAAGTAGGGTTATCCACCTGGCTACCTGGTCTCCATGGGAGTGTATATATATATATATGCGAGCTTACTAGCTGCACTTTTGTTCCCTGAGAATAATAGACATCTGGAGAGAATACAACATTAAAAATCATTTTAAAAATCAAATAGAAGTAGTATTCAGTTCAAACAAAAACTATTCCCCAATTCATACAAAGATCTAAGCACGTAGAAAATTTAATGAAGGTTAGATTTGCAGTAATAGTCTGTTATTTTGCTTGAACCAGAGATATTTGAATAGTTAAAGGGCCAAATATAGCACTATTCAGTACAGCAGCTACTGATTTCAAAGGAATCAAGGTTTGGCCCCTGATGCCCCATTTTGGCATTCTAATTAATTTATTGTTTGACTGCTTCGAAAAGTCTCTTGGCAGAAAGCTGATGCAAATATAATGGTGAGGTAATATAGGGCCATTTTTTCCTCTCTGTGCTGTACTGGCTGTGCTTTCAGCTATTGTGGAATAGAAATACTATTCAGCAAAAGAACTATATTAAAATTATGGAGGGAAGTTAATTAAAAGTCATCTGTAAATGCTGACTGCACACTAAACCGACTGCTTACTTCATAACTCTATAGGTAAACAAAATGTAATAAAAAGTGAAGCTAATCTACTGTTTTATTCTATCAGAAAAAAAAAAATGGTCTGAAAATGAGTTAAATACTTCTTTAATACTTAATCCATAAATATATGTAGAAAGATGGCACTAATAAGGTGGCTTTGGGATATGTTCCCTGGAGGGACTGCCATCTAGAAGTTTGGTATTAAGGTTCACATGTGAATATGAATTATCCCTGGGATGTCAGACAATATTTAGGGCCTAGAAAAGGGTATACATCCATATAAATCCTGGCTTGTTTATGTGAGTTCTCTAAGACAAACATTTTTCCTCTGTGAGTTGTTTTGTTGCAGGTGGATGGGTTCTTACATGGATAATGTTCTATTTCACTTTCCTAAGTTTACTCTTGAAGATAAAAGGATTTCTGCTCCTGACATACTGCTTGTTGATATATGTCTCTATTCTATGTGTATCCCAGTTGTACGTACATCTTCAGAATATACATACAATCTGAATTACTTACATCCAACCACCAAAAAAAAAAAATTAAATTGTTTCTTACTAAATGAAATCTGCCTGGAAAAAATTAAAGTGCTATGGATGGCCACAGCAATGCTGGTTTGGACTACAAAGCTGTGCCCTCCAGTCAACAGAATATTAGCTGCTTCATCAAGTATCATCTTGCCTATGTCATATTCATGAAACTCTCTGTTTAGCTGAGATCAATCATAACCATGAAGAGACAGATAGGTGCTAGGGTTCAATGTATGCTGGTGACTACTAATGTCAAGCAATCTCTCTGACATTGCATTGTACAGCCACATGTTTAACCAGAGAATTTGACTTTCAGAGCAGGATCATCTACAGCAGCAATGCGTGAATGGTTAAACAATTCACTCTGTGCAAACAGTGTGGCCAATAAGTAATACACACTCCCTGCCTCACTCTGCTAACTCCTTGAAGGAGAGAGTGATAAGATGCTACCGTTGCTCTGCTAGTTCGTTCCAGGTGTTCTAGGAGAACATCTGTCCTAAGTCATCCATGTTTGCTGACTGACTGACCAAGCTTAATGAAATGCTTTGTGTGTATGAGAGCACTCTGCAATGTACGTAGAAAAAAGGAAGAGAGACTCAGTGGAAGAGCCAAAAAAGCCAAAACAGTTGCTGAGCTTTGCAGTGCACCAGGCATAGCTGCTAGTGCTTCTCACTTACATATAGCATGAAGAAATTAGGCCATGGTGGACAGGTCTTGAAACATAAGCAGAAAAGCCACAGAACTTATATTAATGTGGTTTCAGAGTTTAACAGCCCATGTCTCTGCAATAGCTCCATTGCAGCAGCTGGACTATTCTCACTCTCCTTTTCTAAGAGGGGGCTTTTATCTGCCCCAGTCTTCTCCCCTCCGTTGTCTGAAGTCCAGCTAACTTGCCAGGACATTGATGAGCTAAGTTTCAGGCAGGCTGACAATGCCATCACTTGCAGCTGAAATAGTGGTTTTATTGTAACTCATGCTTTGTTAGTAGCATTGTTGCTGGCAGGACTAGGACAATTAGCAACAGAATTCCTTCTCTCTCTGCAGCTCCTCTGCAGGGCACTCAGCGGCAGAGCATAGATCTAGATACTTTCTGTATTTTAAGTATACAGACAAGTAGGTACGTCCTTGACAGGCAGCATTGTCACTATTATATTTCAAACAGGGGACTTAAACAGCAGAAGAGCTCTTTTTTAGTACTTCTTGAATGACAACACTCAAAGGATAAAGACTTAAAGTTATATATTCAACCTTTGCTGTCTGGAAGTAGGAATATACAGCAAAAAAAAAGTAGTGGATTGTTCTTGGAAGTAAATACTCCACAACCCCAGGACTGCAAAAGCAGGCATTTCCATTTTCTGCTATTAGTCTTCTGTGACTCTGTCTTTCACTGAAATAGTCTTGGAGAATTTGTGGGAGCTTACAGCTTTTAGATAAGGAAAAACATAAAGGGAGAAAAATGCTGTGACTTTTGACTCCTGAAAGAATGTGCTTCTGCTATTAAATCTTAGCATACGAGCCACCTGCAAACATACCCCTTTTAAGGGGAGGGGAAAAAAAAAAGGAAAGAAAAAGCACATGATCTTAGGCAGAAGGAGTTAGAATTACAAGAGTGCAACTTGCTATAAGATGTTACGTTGAGCTTTTCAAGGAATGTTTGTGCAATGGGCCAGCAATGTACTGCAGATTCCTGGTATTATTGGGTGGAAACAAGAGATAAAGCACCTTAGTAAGAATATACCTTAATGATGTTTACAAAGACCTGCTAAACATTTGTGCAAGGTTCTCCCATAATTTTTAATACAGACAAAAGGATTAAGAAGAACATCATGGAGAAAAAAAGAAGGAGCATGCAGAAGCCTCCTGATTAGCTGAATCCTGAGGTAAATTACACATGTTTATGCAGGTCAGTCACTTCTGTAGCAAAGAAAACCTAAATATCTGGCTAGTCAAGCATAACAATTGTACCCTGAACACTAGGCAATAGATGCAATTCACCACTTGATAAAACTGTTTACCCTAATTCACTCAATAGGAATAGCCAATGGTTAAGTGAGGCTATATCTCACAAGACTATAATCTATGGAAATGTATGTAGCATCCCATGAATACTAAACAAATTCATTATGATCAGCAGTATTTCCAATGAATCTGTAATGATGGAACCTTTAAATTAAATTGTCTCTCTTGATTTCTCAGTGTAATCAAGTTCATCAGCCCATTCCTTTTTTTTCCCTTATTTAAGGCATCAAACTCATGAGCTCGTCAGCACATGAAAGTACGTTTGAGCAGCTCAGCACAAGAACAAAACAGAGAGAAAGACAAAGGAGTCATTCTTTACATCATGGAGCACCAAATTCTTTATTGTAAAAAACACAGTGAAAAAAAGACAGGGATTAAGAAATACAGAACAAAATACTCATGCTAGAGAAACTGCAAGGGCTTAATTTCCTAATCTCTGTTCTACAGAGGTATTGTAATGCCTAAGAGGGATAAGATAGCTCCTGACATTTGGATCAGTCAGAAGGATTTCTGAAAGACAATTGTTATGAAGCTTAAGCCAGTTTCCTCCTATTGAGACAAACTCCCAAAGCATATGGTGACAGAAAAAAAAAACATATTTTTTCTACCCGTCCCTCAAATTCTTACAGGGGCACCTCAGTTGTGCCATCAGTAGACTCCTTGCACCTGCACAGGTCAGAGAAGTATTTCCCTAGACTGAGAGCAAAGTGTCTTTTTTCTTTGGGTGAACTACCTGCCAGGACATCAGGTATCCAAGTGGGTTACAACTTCTTTCGTTTCTTTAATATTACATGTATACAAACATGTAGTGTTTGTGTCTTACATCTTTTTTAAACAGCACAGCCAGCTGTAATGTATCTTTTCAAGCCAAAAGTTCTTCTGTACCTGGTAGAATTCTTGAAAAAGAGCCTTTACTCGCAGTAAATGGCAGCATTTATCATTTATTGATTTAATTGTTTCAGTAAATCTATATAATTTCAACATTTACCCCACTGAATACCTTCTCAGCTTCTTTATTTTTTCTGTCAGACATTACCTTGAATCCTCTATAAAAAGTGTGGCTTTATTCTTTCTATCCAGTACATAAGCATAGTTTAAAATACAGCATCTGACTTTAGTATATGCAAATTAGAATTATCTGAAACTAGAATTAGTCAAAAATCAGACAAATTTGATGTCATAGTTGATGATAAATGGTCTCGATAATTTTTAACCGTTCACAAATGAATTACAGCATTCTTTATTTATCCAGTTGGTCAAAGTGCATGCACTTTGCTGTGTCAGCATTTGAAACAGCTCTGTGAGCAGTCTTCCTGCATTAAATTTTTAATCTATGAAGAGATAGAGATGATTCTTAACTATTTTTTCTTGAGTCCATATACTTAGGGTTTTTTTCACAAACAGTAAGAAATACTCAGTATGTGTGTAAAAGAAACAAAACTATACACATGATTGAGTTACACTCCTTCGAAAATGTGAAGGACTCTTTAAAGAAGAGTCGTCCTCTTTTGCAATATTCATTTAGCTCTCTTATAGACAGGGAAGTTTCTTCCTTTTTTCCATCTATCTAATTTCCTGTTCAGTATAGACAGACAGAAGGACACCATTTATCATGCTAAATCAGCCCTGAGATGCATCTAACAGTGTGTGTCTCCTGTTGGTGGTGATAAATGTCAGATGCTCCACAGAAAGTTTTAGGCCAAAGCTAAATAAACTGTCCCTTGATCTCTGCTAATAGAGACTGACTAAAATCTTGAGGACTAAAGATAATATTCCTTTCAAAATTTTGTCGCCACTTTGAAGTTCAGTGGGTGACTCTACTGTTCAACTAATTCATCACCTCTTCAAAGTAAAGCAATACAAAATCCTAAAAAACTGTCCGTATTTCATGCTACAGGGAGATGTCAAGTTAATGGCACAAACAAAAGGTTTCTAATGTGCTTGCCATATCACTGTAACCAACACCTGCTCTCTCCGAAGTTCACTGAACACCCTTCAAACACACATGCTCCTGTATCTTTGATTTGTTTTACTCTGTTGCATCTCCATAGCAGAACTAATAGGATAAAAATGTTGCGTGCATTGTGTGACCTTTCTCTTTCGCTGTAGAGCGACTGCAGTAAACACATATTTACAAGAAGCAGGTAATACAGCAGCGGAGCAGAAATATGTTACCACAAATAGAAGTGGCCTCATAAAATTACTTCTTACTTTCCATTGCCCTGTGAAACACTGTTTCAACACAGTCAGATTCCTGCTCATTGGCATTTCTCTGGTGTGGGTGTGTCTTCATTTTTGCATGCTTTATCCGTTTGGGCAGATGTATGTTTTTGGCGATGCTTTATTCATATATTGAAATCCCTAAACATGTGGCAGCATAGCCGTATCTCAGCCGCTTTTGCCTAACTCTACATATGAGCCTGGATTTATACTGCTGGCAGAGAAAATTTTCTTTTGATCATATAAAGAAAGCAAAGCAAATCTGAGCAGACTTAGCTTCTATTAGCATTTATTAAAGGTCTCATCCAGTACTCATACAAATCAATAGCAATTTTTCCTTCTCTGGATATCAATAAGCATTTGGGTTAGTCCCCAACATAGTTGTTCATATTTTCTCAAAAGTGTTAATTAATACATCACAGAGAATTGAAAGCACTTGGTGACGTTGTTTACTGTGCTACACTATTAATATCTACAGCAGTGCCACAGTGTACCTGACATGGCTCAAATGTAATGGATAATACAGAATATGTTCATCAAGCCTTAGATTATATCCTGTTACACAACAAATATTCTTTTTTTTCCTTTTCTTTTTTTTTAAAAAAAAATAGCTGCATCAAACTTACTCAAGGTTGTTTAGCATCTAGAGGCATTCACACAGTCATTGTTTGAATTATTGATATGACAAAAGAAAATCCAAGGAGAATGTAGGCCCCCTCCAGAAGGAAACGGGTGTCGTGGTTACCCGGGACATGGAGAAGGCTGAGGTACTCAATGACTTTTTTGCCTCAGTCTTCACTGACAAGGGCTCTTGTCTCCTCGCCCAAGCTGTGGAAGGCACAGGCAGGGACTGCAAGGATGAAGAACCGCCCACGGTGCTCGAAGAGCAGGTTCGAGATCATTTAAAGAACTTGAAGGAGCACAAGTCCATGGGGCCCGACGAGATTCATCCGCGCCTCCTGAGGGAACTGGCGGATGAAGTTGCCAAGCCACTGGCCATCATATTCGAGAAATCGTGGCAGTCTGGTGAGGTCCCTGATGACTGGAAGAGAGGGAACATAACCCCCATTTTTAAAAAGGGGAGCAAGGAAGACCCGGGCAACTACAGGCCGGTCAGCCTCACCTCCGTGCCTGGCAAAGTCATGGAGCAGATTCTCCTGGAAACCATGCTAAGGCACATGGAGAGCAAGGAGGTGGTTGGTGACAGCCA